>JASCZW010014657.1:0-22392 GCA_034211315.2 Aedes japonicus
GAATTTTTCGCAACTAAGCGAAACTAATCACCTTCCATGGGAAAATTATCCAAGCAATTATCTGTCTAAGCTTTTTGTAGTATCACCATCCGAAAATGTCAATTTTTTTAAATGCAAAAGTAACCCAAAATAAGGAAATCATATGTTCCCCTAACGCTGGCTTCCCACACTTAACAACCCTGCTGGCATATTTATTACCGGATATGTACGTATGCTGTGTATTTCATGGTATTAATGTATAAGATTGAATACTAACATCTCATAAGCAGAGGTTATGAAATGCGTGCTTTTATAGTCAGGCTATCAAATACGGCCACACGCAATTTCTGAACTGTTTGAAATTTTCCGCAAAATAGAGTGACATTTTACTCTCTCTGTTTTCCATTCTTCACGTTCGCTTGAACTTTACCTAAGACGATTGCTAGTAGGCGGGCTTCCGCATTTCGCAACAGGTAACTGCAATAGCGAAACGAACGTGGAAAACGTCCTGAACAAACCGAAAATGTAGTGAGGTTAACCTTCACTTGACACAGTTCCTGACAGGTCAAGGCTACTACTACTAGGCTCAAATTGAGACACGAAGAATCCTCCCTTTGTCCGGAATGCACGTCCCCAGAGCACTTGGTTTTTGACCGCCTACAGTTCGGCACAATGCGAAGCGCAATGATCGTCCCCTGCATCGCACATGCCAGCCTAGACATCGTCCTCCACAGAATGTGTCGCGAATAAAGAGTCCACACATAAAATTGCATCATGGAAAAAAAAACACCCATTAGGTATTTTCTATTGAACATTTTGGGTAGAAGTAGTTAAGAGTTAATTTTGTTGTTGTATTTTTATCGCTGTCAGTTTTTCGAAAATTGGAAAAAAAATGGCGTCACCCAAAGAGCAACGTCGCGAATTGACTCTTCGCAAGCATCTGGAAAATTCTCAACTCTCTCATCGGGACATAAAAAAAAAGGTAAGTCGTGTGATTAAACGTTACTACACTGAACCCAAAAACCATCCCAAGTTCGGCTGAAAAGTAAAGCGCCCCTTAACGAAAAGTATTCATAAATCGGATGATTGTCTTATGGTTATATTCGTATGACGATCATCCATGTTTCGTATGACAATCAACCAAATTGAATATGATGTTTGTTTCAACCCTGTGTGTATCATTAGCGATGAATAAGTGATTTGAAAAAATCAACTACATTAAGTTAATTTACGTTTCACATTCTCATCCGTCCAGCAAGGATTGCAACGGGTGGGCAGAAATTAAAGAAGTTAGAAGATTATTCTCCAAAACTCCGGGTTTCCATCCTTTATTCATGATGGTACCAATTCTGATAGCGATGACGAACTAGCCCAACTGGCTAAAAGTCTCATGAAGTTGTGTTGTTGCTCATCGATATCATACTCAGTTTCTGCGTGTTTCTTTTTGCTCAGATGTAATTGACACGAATCACAGATTGAAAAAGACGTATCCAACGAAATGAGGCAGCTTATTAATATTAGCCCTTGAAGAATGAATCCTAGAGGGTTTGAGCTGTTTAGTGGAATACCGGTAACTAGAAATTAGAAGAAAAATTAGTATTCTCCATTTAATTCTAACTACTTTTGCTTATTTTCGACAGACATGCGTATTTCGTTTACAATGTGCAGACTTCTTCAGTGTCTCGTACTAATTACTCGACTTGACGCGAAGTCGAGTTATTAGTACGAGACACTGAAGAAGTATGCACATTGTAAACAAAATACGCGTATCTGTCGAAGATAAGCAAAGGTAGTTGGAATTAAATGGAGAATACTATTTTTTCTTCTAATTGCTAGTTCCTTGAATAATTTTTTCGTTTAATTTACGAAACTTGACCGAGCACCGTGTTTTAGGAAAGGGTTTGTTACTGATGCTTTCGGATGAGTAGGTATACTATCGGCAATATCCAGCAGCAGGCCAATAAGGTCTATACAGGTGGAGAAGAAGTGGTTAAATTGTATTAGTGTAATGCAAAATACTGTCATTTTATTCGTGAGATGATGCACAGCCTGTTTTTTGTAAACATGCGTGACGTAGATCTCCAAAAACAACAATTTACAAAAGCAGCAAATCACAAGATGGAATGTTTATTTTCGGTAATTGGTATAGTTTTTAAAAGGTTTCGGCTGAAAAATGCCTCTTTGTGCACTAAAAGGATGCGTAAAAAACTTAACTTGCTCTGTTATCATTCGCTTGTTTTTGGAGTCCTACGTCACTACCCGAAATCATGGATTGTTTACGCATTTTCCGTTACTAATACCGACAAACACCCTGCTGTTCGCCACCTGTATAGACCTCATTGGCAGCAGGCTACCCAACGGACGAGTTTTTATAGCTATTAAGAGCCTTTACTGCTACCTAAAAATCAGGGAGGTGGTAAGTTGGTCCAACATTTGAACAAAACAGTCGTTGTCAAAATATCTTTTCCTGATTAATTTCGGACACTTTTATTTCAGTATAGATTTTGAATTATTTCACGGATCACTGAAACGTTTCACTTATATGACAGCTGAAACTTAGTAGGCCAGGGACATAACTTTCAACATGAAAAGTATGCGATTTGTCCATTATGTACCCGGCATCTTTGCGTGTGAGAACAAGACGAGCAGTATTTGAACCGTCCATTCAATCATCTTGCGGTCAAAAGAGAGAGAGAGAGAGAGAGAGAGAGAAAGTAGCTATATTCAAATCGTTAGTTGCATATTGATTGTTGGTTTATTGATTACCTTCGTGCCACCCCGATCATTTTCGGAATCCCTTTCTGAGCCAAGTGAGCTCGAGACCACATAGCGTTTGAATGAAGTTGTGTATTTGTTTTGCCGAAGGTAAGTTTTATTGCAATTGTAAACCTATCTGAGCCATAAAATCCATGATGGTATGTACACTTTCAATACATAGCCTGTTATTTAGCTACAATCCAAAACGTGCTACGAAAATACACTGATAGGCAAAGATAAGTGCTCCACCTCTTCGTTTTTTCAATCTCTCATTTACTTGGACGTGCTATGAGACGCGCCGGAACTGATAACTGAAGGGTTTCCGGATCCTACGGACAGTTACCTTCGGGTTCTTCTTGACCTTCGCGCATGATCTTGGTGTCCGTTCTCGCATCCTGTTTTTCGCTTCCTGCCTCTGCCAGGGCGATCCACCACTGATCCAAACGTTTTAAGCTTCAGAAGAATTTTGCCAACCGCTTCGCCACTGATACTGGTACTTTTAAGGGACAGCCGTGCAGTGATTCTATCGTTTTGCACCATCACGAATGACCAATTTTCGATACACAAGGAATTGCTTTGAAAGCACTGCGTACTCCTTTTTTTTTTCAACTGAATCAAATGCGATCACGTATACAAATGCACCAGGTTGAGCCGTTTGCTTCAAAACATGTCAAAATATCAAAACATAAACAATCGAGGGGTCTTCCAATGAAAACTTATCGAAAACATATCGATTTTTGAAGTGGGCACTTTATTTTGTCACTGTTTTTTTTTTCATCACAAATTGATTTTTTTTTCTCTAAATAAAACTCTTTTTTTTGCAGTATTCCATAAGTGAAACTTAAAAAAAATATAAAAAATAAGATAATAAAATAAAAATACAGTGTGCTTACATTAATTTGAACCAAGTAAATGAGAGAAATTGAAAAAATGATGAGGTGGGCACTTTATTTTGCCTATCAGTGTATATAGGTGATAACTACACACAAACGTATCTAATATTGAGTACAATTCATCCAGGTTGACACTCTTGAAGCGATTTTCATTCTTCGTGTCATTGAATCAGAAAAGAGGCCTTATTTGGCCACTAAAGTTAATGATAGACTTTATCATTTTCCAAAGAAAACATCTAAAAAACTACTGTGATGGAGGTTGTTTGCTTCACTGCACACAAAACGCGTACAAAACGCGTGTCCACGTGATTTTACGCCATTCTACTGAATTTAACAATTATGTAAAAAGGTTGTACCACGAAATAAAGTTGAGAGTTTCAGCTGTTATATAAGTGAAACGTTTCAGTGATCCGTGAAATAATTCAAAATTCAAAAGTGTCCGAAATTAACGTTAGCAGACATTAGTTTTCACCAAAAATAATTTGCGTGGCATTTGATATCAAGATCACGTAATATAGGTTGCAATGTGAACGGGGTTGAATGCTACACGCTAAAATTATTGTCTCTTATTATCTTTTCAAGAGGAAAGAAAAGATAACAAGTGACAGTAATTTGAACGTGTTGGTTGTGTTTCTCTATAAGTTTTTTACAACATCGATCGATCGATTCCATGGTACCAACTCAATAGTAAGTTTATGATGTCAACCATTGAGTATTTTCGTTTATACGTGGATGAGATGATATTTGATAGTTAACTTGCCTTCATTTGACAAATGTTTAGTAGAGGGTTTTAGTTAGATGTGGTTGTGATATCTGTCAGCAGTGCTATAGAGCAGGGTGGGACAAAGTAGAAAATGCATTAAGAGGTCTAAGAAGACAACAACGAAAAACTTTCAAAGAAGATAAACTGAACTTGATATGTAAAGTTAAAACAAAAATAGCCGCAAATGCTTTGATTGTGGACTGCATTTTGCGACATAATTGAATGCAGATCAACGCAAAAGAATCCACAAGGCAGATATTTCGTCGAAGGAAATAAGGCCACTCAAGATTCTGCAGCAACGGAAGAAATTCTTTTGTGAGGTCGTCGAGAACGGAGCTACGCAAGTTCTATGGATAGAATCATGTTTTGTCGAGATCATTGGACCTGACATCCAAGAAACAATCCCACCAGAACTTCTGCTGATGAACTTTAGTTATTGATTCAAGCAGCCATGGTGTGGGCATCTTTAGCATTTGCATAATTGATAGTTGTTATTTTTTATTTATACTATTTATATGAAACAATAAAGGAATAACTGAATAACCTGATTGTTTGAGTTTTATTTCATTCATCTTCAAACTGCCACAGCCACATATGTATGTAGAACATTTTCCATAAATTAAAAAAAAATGAATTTGATAAAGTCTACGTACACTTTAAAAGAGGGGGGGTGGGTTTGGAAAAAGTCTACTAAAGTCTACGATGGGGGAGGGGGGTTTGAAAGTGTCATATTTCGGTCTACGTCGTTTATGAATAGTCCCATACCGGTTAAGTCACCCTGAGTGAATAGAAAACATAGTGAGGTTAGCTTTCACTTAGCGCAGTTTCGGTCAGTTCGTGGCTGGTACAGGAAGTACCTACACAGATTATGACAAGCGGTGTCTCTCTGTTCGGAATACGCAAACGTCGAAGAGACACCGAAGCACATGGTTTATGACTGCTCACGGTTCAGTTAGGTAACCAATAAGCAGTTCCAAAGCGTTTTAACGGCAGCCTATCAAGCAATCAAGTCGCCTTAAATGCAACATAAATGCCGCTTTTGTGCCAATATACGGCTGCTTAACTGCAATGCTATGATAATGCTTCATTAATGCTATTCTGCATTTGAAAAGCTTATTGCAGGCTACAAGCATTTGAATAGCATTTGAAAGGCAACTTTACAATAGAATAGCATTCAAGATGCTGATATAATGCTAATATAATGGTTATAGCATCTGAAATGCTGATTTAGGGTTGATTTACTGCATATGCTAATGCTTATTGGTTACCTGTGCAGCCCAGACAGCGTCGTCCATAGATTGTGTCGCGATGAAAATACGTGGAACGTGATTGACGGTGTTATTATACAAATCATGACGGTACGGCATTGAAAATGACGTGAAGATCAAGCGAGCGGTTGAATGAAGCAGCTGATCATCGGCAGGATAATGAAACATCAATAAAAATGAAAAAAAAAAAATAGCAATACAAATATGTGAAATTTCCACTAATTTTTCAAACACTGTGCCAACAAAAAAATAACAGTTCGCACTAGAAAAACTTAAAATAGCAATAAAAAATTGATAATTCACTTTGAATAATTCAAAAGTGACCGGTCAAACTTTCAAAAAAAAGCAATGGAAATAAGTATAAACGCAATAATAAGCTGATATTTTTCAGTCATAATAATAAGTTATAGCGGTAAACATGTGACAAAAGTCTTCAAACACTTCAACTCTTTCCACAAAATCGCAATAAAAAATCAAAACATTAAAAAAAAATTAAAAGATTTTTTTTTTGGTTTCAATTGGAAAGATTTCAAAAATTTGAAGACTTTTGCCACATGTTTACCGCTAGAACTATGACGGAAAACTATCAGCCTATTATTGCGGTTACACTAATTTCCATTGCTTTTTTTGAAAGTTTTACCGGTCACTTTTGAATTATTGCAAGTGAACAATCAATTTTTTTGCAATTTAATTTGGCAATTTTGTAGTTTTTCAATGTAAATGTGCAATTAATCAATTAGTATATTTTAGTCGCAGATCATCGGTTTCGGGGGATATTACACCGACGGGGAATTCTCCGTCGGTGTAGGGCAGATCTGCCGCCAGGGACTAGTGAATAGTAGGGAAATGGCTTAACGTAGTTCGGTTTCGGTAAAATTCCACATTGCCGTGTTGCTATGAGCTAAATGCAGGGTCGGTAGCGGTAATCTGATGTAATAGTGATGACTTTAGTGCCCAATTTGTCAAAAATAGTGACCAAATAGTGACTCAGGGACAGTAGTGTTACTGCCCCTGAGTAATGAAATAGTGGCTTTGGGGTGGTTAAAAATTAATTAAAAGTTGCTTTGTACCTTACAAAGAAACCAGTGATAAAACGCACATTTTCTTCTCAACAGCACATAATCGGCAGTTCGTTTTTTTACGAAGACCGTTGCTTGCGCACTGTTGACACTCCCTCAAGCAATGCTTAAGTCAAGAAATATCTGGTGTAACAGGCCATCTGCTTTTGTGGCTTGAAGAGCAACGTTTACGTTGTGACCGGAACCGTCAACCAGGAAATTTATCTGAGTGAGTGCCTTCAAAAACGTCTACTACTTTTCCTGAAGCGACACAATTGTTCCGTTCTATTTTGGCCGGATTTGGTCTCTTGCCATTACGGAAAAAAGGCCATGGAGTGGTATGCTGCCAACATCGTTCAAGTGGTGCCCATGGACATGAATCCTCCCAACACGCCAGAGCTCCGCCCAATCGAACAATATTGGGCCATCGTCAAGTGGAACCTTAATTAGCTCAAAAAGCTGTTGTGAGCGAGAAACAGTTCAAAGCAAACTGGCGCACTGCGGCGAATAAATTGGACCAGGAGACTGTTCAAAATCTTATGGCAGGTGTTAAACAAAAGACCCGGCATTTCACATTCGGTGAAAACGAAGCTAAGCTGAATATTCCTCCTTTTTTTGTATTAACCGAACTTGAAAAAGAAAAAGAATTTGACTTATTAATAAAAAACTTTGATCGAATTCCTCACATTGCTGTTTGACCAAATTTTGATTGGAATACCTTTTAGTGACTTAAGTGACCAATTTGTCTAAAATAGTGATTAAATAGTGGCTCGGGGGCAATAAAAAAGTAACCAAATAGAGACTTTGAGATAGTTGGATAATATGGTTCTCAATCGTCTTTACTTGTTAGCTTCTATACACAATCTGAAATTATTAATAATCTTTAACACATTTATAAGAACATAATGATGAGCAGTTAACCTTCTTTCGATGATTCGAAATAACATATTTAATGTTTATTTTGCTCTGCTTCTTCGATCCTGGCTAGCTCCTTTCATTTGTCTTTCCCTTATATCCTCATTTTTCCGTTTTTTTAATCTTCCAAGTGCTTAAAATTTGCATATGCTTTGTTAACCATGAGCATGAGCAGTTTGGGTTGAGAACCAGGCGTGGCTCATTTCTGAATGATTACAAAGTGGTTTTGATCACCATCAACGAATTTAATGTTCATCAATGTGTGAGAGATTGATGATCGATCGTCGATGAGGATCCTTGCTGAAATCATAAATCTTCGCTCGACATTAGCATTTCCATGGGATGTCATCAAAGTTGCCATTACAACGACCGATACTAATGAATATTAAGTTTCACCTCTAGTTGTCTCTAGGTTAAGGAACTGAGTCCAATTGTCCATTTGCACTAGCTAATAAATTTTGTTTATGAAATTTTGACAGCTGTCGTCTTAAGGTTAGTTTTTACTGAAAATGGGGTAAATTCAAAAACAAGCACCATCTATAAACGTGAAGGCTGGGACTTTTCAGCCTAACTGATATGATTTATTGTTGGGGTCGATTTATCTTTTATTGGCAATAATCAGGCCAGATTGTGTTGAATTCTAGAGGGTTTGAGCTGTTTAGTGGAATACTTGTAACTATAAATTAGAAGAAAAATTAGTAATCTCCATTTAATTCCAACTACCTTTGCTTATCTTCGACAGATACGCGTATTTCGTCTATAATGTGCAGACTTCTTCAGTGTCTCGTACTAATAGGCAGTCGAGTTATTAGTACGAGACACTGAAGAAGTCTGCACATTGTAGACGAAATACGCGTATCTGTCGAAGATAAGCAAAGGTAGTTGGAATTAAATGCAGATTGTGTTACCAATGAACGACACGATTTCTTAAAGGGCATAATTGCTTAAAGGACTTTATTTGAAAAACTTACTTTTTGCTCTAATAATAATATTTTTCATTTACAATCATTTACAGTCATTCAGATGCATTGTCGTTGTTTAAATAATAAATTTCTAAACAATCAACAAACCAAAAAATGACGACAAGTGGAAATTAATAATTCCATCTCCTGTGTAATGAAAAACAAGGATTAAAACAAATTCCTGCCATTCAATCAATTTCATGATCTCCATTTACAACTTCATCCCGGCCAGAAGGGGTCCGGTTCAATTGAGATCTAATCACACCAAGGTTCCTAGATAGCGAGATGTTAGGACAACAATTCCTAACGAGCATAAATCTTGACCATCATAAATATTCATTATTAATCGACAGATCAAACATGCGCTCTCCACATCGGTCAGCTATTAATTATGAAATTATCATAAATTCATGCACCACTCACACACGCACACACACACATATCTCACAATAGTTCATTTGATGGGAACGTAGCTATCTATAAAACCTCCTCTCGTATAGGGCGTCAGTGGTACACAAGCGGCTTCCAGTCAGCTAGTTCAACATCAATCAATTATTTACGCTAATTATTTTCTGACACCCTCCACCTTGGGGCACAAGTCCTCTCTGTCACCGAAGCCGAGATAGGAGCAATCGATTCCTCATACTCATTTCATGATTTGATTCCCCCACTCGCACACAGGTAGAGTGAAGCAGGGCAAATTACGCACTTGTTTCAAAGCCACATATACGAAGCAATAAACAAAGTTTTACAAAAATCACCAACTTCTTTTTTTTCGATATATTGTCGATTAAAAATGTCATCATTTAGTAATAAGAGGTCCTCCCTTGCCCTCATCTTCCTTCGCCTTAATTACTTTCACCTAATCTTGGCACCCTTAACTAGTCTACCTACCTGTCCGGACAATTTTCCTGTCACCAAAGCGTCACGTGCATATTTTAAACCCTACCATTATTGCTCCCAGTCGACCAGCCAACCAACCACAGATGCACCGGATACAGTCAACCCAGCTACTGGCTCTCGGGAACGAACTAAAATTTAATTATTTTCACAACCAAGTAATTGACAGTCACACACACACATACTCACTGATCCCAACTGCCGCTCGTAGAATCAGCTGTATATGCTTCGGAGTGTTCCCACCAGAGCCGAAAACATGCACATATATGTATGAATCTCAGTGGTAGCCTAGCAGTCAACATAAGCAAATAGAATATGTGACACTACTGGCACCAGTTCCCAGACAAATTTCCTGCTCAGGTGAGTGGATTTTCCAAGTCGGCGTTAGTCGAAAGAAAGTCTCAATTGAACTTACCTGCAAGAATATTCCCTTTTAGGTTACCCAGCACTGAGGGCAGTTCAGTTTGACAATGTACTCGATTGAAAATCAGTTGCACATGAGACACATCAGCCATCACCGGCAGCCGAACAATTGCAGAAGTGAACCTCTAGCACTGACAGGCTCTCGACAGAATCGCGCTTTTGAGCTCGGGGGCATTCCTGATAAAATTTAATTGCAATCAAATATTCCTGCATTGGCGGTTCTGACGAACCGTAGATGTAATTAGAGATTCGTGGTCGGCAGCGGGAATTCATTTTATAAATCCGATTGGTATTTCCGAATATATTGGAAAATTGCTGAGGTCCACACATTTCCATAAATTACTTATGATGCATGGATACAGGTTAATAAAGTTTAGTTGAATATGAACAAAATAGTTTTCCAGAGCTTTTCGTTCGTTAGTGAGATAATCTTAAGCGGGAAAATAATGAGCGCTCTGAGCTAATTAGTGCTTAAAGGCGGAAAACTTTTACATTTCTTCTGTTGTAGTTTTCAGTTCCAGTCAACTTCCAACCGCTCGTTAAAGGTTGAATCCAAAGTCTTAACCCATTCCTCACAATCCATCCACCGTAATTCGAACGGACAGAAATGAATTGCACTTTTAAATTATCCTCCAACAGCTGCAGCTTTCAGCATTCATCACGAGGGCAGGAGAGTTTTGCACTCGGACTTCTTTCATTATCTCCTAGTGGCCCTTGTTGCACTTACACAGAGAACTCGACCTACTACAGGAGAGATGTAGTGCACAATTTGTGATTAGTTTTCGTCTGTTCTGGTTCCCTAACGTAGGACCACAGCAGTTCAAGCTTGAATCTCAGCTTGTGTAAGATTCCATAGCAGTCAATTTTCCAGAAATTGCCAAATAACATTTGTCAGTTTTGTTGCAGCGATAAAGCCCACCGAAATGCCGCCAGGTGGCATCTCATTGGACGTCAACACATCGTCTCAATATCAAGTGGCGTGCATTTGTTTTTCTTCAAACTTTGAAATCATATCCGACAGTTTTAGAATGTAATATGTAGTTATAATTCACAAATCAATTCTATTTGAATTGTAACCGAATTTGAGTTACCAACATTTTTTTAATGCAATGTAAGCTACATTTACAAGAACATTGTATGCTCTGAAAATAATTGAAAAAAAAAACCACAAGGCACAGCAAGGGTTGTTCGGAATGATGACCTAGGATTACGCAACTAAATGTAAGTCATTCAGATTGAACAGTGCAGTATTCTTTGAATTTACCTTTTCAATATGGTGTGTTCGGATTGAATTGGTCCTCGATAATATAGAAATGATTAAAAAGAGTGGGATGTATTTTTTTGAGATGAGCTAAGTCGTTTAAACTGTCCTGAAATATATTCAAACATATTCAATGAATGCCCTGGACTGCCAAACAAAGTTAGGAGATAATCTTGGGACATTCATGCCGAACAAACTAACATTACTTTGTGTAGCTCATAAAGCTACTCTTATAATTGTAGACCTTGTGTGTTGAATGAACTTAAACCAACAAGAATATCCTATGATATCTGTGGACGTTTTAGAATATTCATTGAATTTGTTTTAATAGTAATCTCAGTTTTGTATAGCCCAAGAGACTACGGTAACTATTGTATATCTTAGGTTCTGAACTCAAGTCAGTTTTTATGAACTTTAACATCCCATGTGACCTTACAGAAGATTAACTAAATGTGTTTGAGTGCAAATCGTCACCTTTCATAAATTATGAGCATGAGCATGAGCATGATTGACTGCTTGCGGTTGCTACTCTGTTATTGCCAGATCGGCTGTTATTACACAGAGAACCAACAAATGATGTTTGGGACTAACAGTCATCCTCAATGTTTAAAAACTGGCGATCTAGAATTAAAAAAGCAATACTAGCGCCGGCCGCATCCATGCAGGTCAAATAAGGATAGAGTAGGAGTATGTTGACGTGATACTCGCTTTGATGGAAGCCGAGAACACCTCTGCACTTCCACGAAAAGTCACTGGGATGTTGGATATATGAAGTAGGGTTAGCAACATAGCTTGTTTTGGTAAACGGAACGCTGAATTTAGGTACGGTTATCATTTTGATAACCATAAGATTTTAGACATTGTTTCCGGTTTATTTTCCAGACATCCGGTTGACCGGAGATGCTGTATAATCATTTAAAATTTTGATTCCGATTTAAACCAACAGAAAATATGAATGCTATTGGGGTCAGGCACAAGTGTGCGAGGTTCACGGTACTGGAATATAAAAATGCCACGAAATAAAGCTATTAGTTTAAGAATGGCAAGTGAAGAAAAGAAAAATGAGAAAGAAAAAAATAAAGTTGAAATCAAGTTTAGTGAATTCGTGAATAACTCGTGACATGCAAACGAAGCCAAAAGTAAACCGGAACAGGAAAGACGAAAGTATTTTTAACGTGACGTAACTTATATCGGACTACCGAACGTTCAGCCGTTTAAAGTCCGGCAAAAAATAACCACCGAACACTGCAAAAAAAAATCTAAGCGTGTGTATGTGTGCGCGCAATCTTACACTCATTGGCCGGCAATGGTATTATGTAAGAAATCTGTTTACAACAATCCCTCAAGTGATCATTGGAAGCAGCTTTAATCCAAGAACTAGAAAGTGATAGCTATACTACTGTTCCAGCAGCCCATTTCAGAATGTGTGGAGAGTCACGCCGATTCCGAGATAACTTTCACATACAATAAGCCCCGCATGTTAACATTACCGATATCATTTGGATAAGGGCACTGCAACAGACTTCCCGATTTTGAAATGTTAAATTTCCAAACCAGGCACATATTTGGTATTATTTAAAAATAATGTTATTGTTATATAGTTATAGTCGGATACATCTCACCCATGACCGCTTCCTTAATTACATTCGCTTGTTCGTAAACATGGAAATTCTCGACGTTGATTCGTAGTAAGCTTCATGCACTCGTTGCAAAATAAGCGCAAAAATTAACGTTGCCAAACCGCCCGTTAGATATGTAACCTACACAACTACTTGGTGAACGCTTCTGAAATTATGTGGCAGCCTTTCACGCACGCATTGTCTTCGTTTGCTGCTTCTAACAAGCAAATGGCCGTTTTCTACATGCACTGGTCTTTTTTTTTTTGTTTTCACTCCACACTGCCTATATCAAATCCCCGCTATGAGGCGAATCTACAACGAACTTCACATAATTATCGATTTACTCGTGCCAAGCGGACAAACACTCAAACTTAATCATTTATGTCCAGATGTCACAATACTATCAATAATGAACAAAACTAAGCTGATGTAACTCTTCTTCCAGGTTCGGGGACGATCCACAAAAAACTAAAAAATGTGGAAATAGTACCGACACTCACATAATTCGGAAGGAAATCGATTGTATTCACTACGTCTTTAGCAAAGCACGCCTATATTTAATGATTTTACTGTTAGTAAAAGTTTAATTACGAATTATTGTTTGATGTTTGTTCGCGAAAACGACGCAGCAAAAACAAAACACGTCAGTATAGACGCACGGCTTGCTGCGATCTCTAAATTGTCACCTTTCATAGATTATATCCTCTGAACTCAAGAGCAGTTTTGGTGACCTATAAAATCACATGATATCTGTTTACCTTCCAGAAGACGCACTTCAATTGGTCAAATACAAATTGTTACTTTGTTTGGTTCAGAATGCTACAGTTACACTCAGTAGCAAAAAAAGCCGAGCAAAATTTTGCTTCCAAAAACCACGTTGTTCAACTTTCTGTTACTTTGTCAATTATCAATATTTTTAATTGAAAATTTGACAATTTCATAATCAATGTATAGTCCTTTTGTGACCAAAATTTCATGTTGATAGAATTTACGAATTTGGATTTATCATTTTAAAGTCATTTTTGGACATAGCAATTTCAAAAATCCGTGTTTCTGTGAAAAGTTTAGGTAGCATGTTAAAAAAAATTCCATAGCTTAAAAAAATATAGGAAATAATTTGGACAAAATTTGAATTGTTTTCATAAAGTGGTTTGGACTACAGCTGACATTAAAGTTGACGCACCAACATGCCCTTATCCCTTTTTCACCCGATGCTGACCTTTCTGAAATATCGATGCAATAAAAAAGCCGAGGTGCTTGGCTTTATTTTTGCTACTGAGTGTACAGCTGTAGATGTTAAGTTTTGAATTCCAAGATAGTTTGGATAACCTGGAAGATTATCTCATAATGTCTGTTGGCCTTCCAGAATGTTCAATGAACACACAATGAAACACAGCGTTGCTTTGCATAACCCAGAAAGCTCTTGCTGCAAATGTAGGTCTTACAATCTGATCTCAAGTACAGCTTTAATTACCCAGAACATGTTTTAATGCTTTCTTATGTTTTTTGATATTAAAGAATATTAATTGAAAATGCTTGAATGATGTAGAAGGAGATGTTCGCTCATCACCATGAGGCACCTAGATTGAACATTAATGTTTTTGGCTAGAATGAAAGATGTGAAGAGAAAGTGTTGATAGTTCCGTCAGATGCGGCAGGTAGGAAAATCTAACAGATGTTTTTTGAAAATTGAGCGCAGACGATCACTAACGTTTCTTCTCGTCGTCTCCAACGTAGAGACCTCGGAGAGAAAACACCGTGAAGCGATGCGATACTGGTCCCCACCAGTATAATTAATGGTTACCACCATTTTTGGGTTTTACATACATTAATTCTTATGTTATGTTATGTTAAGAAACGTTAGTGATCGTCAGTCGGTGCGAATCAAAACAAACCCAAAAAAGGAGAGAGTTCCTCTCCCATGTGCGCATCAATAAACAGAGTGCACACAATAGATCGCTAGAATAACTATACAAGCCACAGTGGTACATGAGCGTCTTTCCATGCGTCAATTTTTGCCTGTTGAAGTGGCGGACTTGTTCCGTTGCTTCAACCTACCCCGCAGTGGGATGTTAGGCAAAGATTGACGTCCATGGTTCGAGTACCATTGGATACATGCCCTTTCGCTCAATTTTCAAAAAACATCTGTTAGATTTTCCTACCTGCCGCACTCTGACGGAACTATCAACACTTTCTCTTCACATCTTTCATTCTAGCCAAAAACATTAATGTTCACTCTTGGTGCCTCATGGTGATGAGCGAACATCTCCTTCTACATCATAATCGTTACTCCTCGCACGGAGAATAAATAACATAAGAATTAATGAATGCTTGAATATTGATTGAAACTTTGTATTGCCTCGAATTACTGCTACAACTGTAAATCTCAAGTACTTAAAGCCAGGACAGTTTGGAAGACCAAGAAAATCAAAAAGTTATAAAAAATTGACTGTTGTCCTTCCAAAAAATTCATTGAATATGTTGGATTACATATAGTCACCTTATATAGCCCAAAATGCTACTGCTACAACTATAGATCGTATGTTTTGAACTTAAGGGCAGTTTGGATGACCTAGAAAAACACAAGATTGTCGCATTATGTCTGTTGACTTTAAACACGATTCTATAAATATTGTTAAATATATATTGGTCCTTTGCATACTCCAAAAACTTATTATTATCACGGTAGATGTTATTTTCCAAACCCTATGACAGTTTGGATGACCCCGATCGTCCCAGTTGGTCTCTTAATGTTTGTTCCCATTCTAAAATGTTCACTGAATATGGTTGAATACGAAGCGTTACTTTGTACAGCACAGAAAACTATAGTTACTAGGGTAGATCTTAAGTTCTAAGCTCAACGACAGTTTTGATGACCTAGAATATCACAAAGTAATCAAATAATGACTCTGTTGACCTTCCAAAAGAATCAATCAATATGTTAGAATACATATAGGGTATGTGCCCCTTAACTCAGCCTTATATGCAACAATCGATTACATTTTTTATTATAACTCGTAAAGTATTTGAGCTGGAAACTAAATTTAACTAGCTATACACTTGATAACATATGATCAATAAGCCATCTGATAGTATGTATCACGAAAAGGTACAAAACTCGATTTATAAAGTCAGAAGCTTTCGAGGGATATGGATGTTATGTCGGTTTATGGGTACCAAATTGGGTCTAATTATGTATGCAAGTTCGTCCCATTCGATGGATTTGTTATTAAATGTTGTCTAGGTACGATTTTTTTGCTGATTTTCTGAGTCAAGGCGTTACCAGCTGTATTTGCTGTAAAGTCAAGGTGTCTAAAAAGTTAAAGAAATCGAAAATTACGCGGAAGTGAACAATGATAAATGGATTAATAATGTCTCAATTGCATTGAAACAAATCGATCATTCTGATAGCAACATGATTTTGTTGATTATCGCCGAAATAATGACATATTTGCTACATAGGCCAAATCAAGGAGCTAGGCTAACATTACATCCCCTTACCCTAGTTAGCTCATATAGCCCTAAAATCTTATGTTACGACTTCAGCTCTGAAGTACTAAACTCAAGTGCCTCTTGGATAATCTAGAACATCCCAAAAAGATGCAAGAATATCTAAAATTTATCACCAAAAATTTTATAATACGTATGCATATGTACCATATTGTAGAACAACGCTACATACTATAAATAAGGCATTTATGTCAGCTTCTCGAACCTTCTTTTTACCCTTCTTACATCAATAGAAGGGTATTAAGATCGCTTGAAAACTCGACTTTTTATCCGAGGCCCACAGGGCCGAGTGTCATATACCATTCGACTCAGCTCGACGAACTGAGCACATGTCTGTGTGTATGTATCCCAAGTAACACAACTTGTTCCAATAGAGCATCAAAATCTCCCTTGAAACAAATGAGGGTTCATTTTTGTTGGTAATGTACCTCTAAATCATACTCAATAGCAACGCAAAAAGCGCAAGATCTGGGCCTGTTTGCAACATGTCATTGTTTCAAATATGTTGCGCAAACATTTCAGGCAACCGCGAAATGTTCACAACACGTTGCACAAAAGTAAACTAGCACGTATGTTAAGATTCAGATATCAAGGTGGACATGATACCTTAATGTTTATTCAACGTTACTTTTTTTTACACTTTCCATGTAAATGACAAAGCTTAGTTGCAAATCTGCTGCAATCGTGTTCTTTTGCTCACAGGACTACGAGCATTTAATTTATAGCATGGACATTAATTTCAACTCATCGATACTAATAAAAATGGTTTCCATAGTATAAAAATTATCAAAAATAGATGCCTCTGAAATCGTGCTACAATTAGTGAATTTCTGAAACCCTTTAAGATTTCCGGTAAAATGTTGTGCTGTACTACTTAAAAATTAACGCGCTGATGTAAATCTTCAAAAACGAAGAATTATATTTGAAAATTGGGAAGAAAAAAATCGTGTAGTATTACTAAACACATTTATGAAGTAGATTGCTCATATATTTAAGAAATGAACAATCGTAGTAAGCAAATGCCTGTCAAGACTGAAGTGAAAAAGATGTTATACAGAAAAAATCCCTATTCAAATTAATTTTCATCATGAATAACTTATGGCGACTGAGCAAAACCCAACTACATTACCGGCTGAATGAATTATGAACACATTGATTATCTTGGGCCCTTTTTTAATTATTATATTCCTTATCTCGAACAAGTTAGAAAATCAATAACTCCTATTAAGTTGTTCATGTACTTCAAGATTATTTCTAAAAGCAACTAGTTTATAACTGGTTCTTTACTTCTTGTTCGGTACAACTCCATAGCCACACAGAGATAGACAGTATGAATAACATAAATGTACCTTCAAAGAGCAAATATTATTAGCATAATATAATTATTAAGATGAAAATCCACACACAAGATACTTTCAGAGTTTTACTTAGCATATTTCAATTTTGGAGTAAATTGATGATTTTGGAGTAAATTACTCAACAGATGTTTTCTGCTATTGATGTTCTTGTTCGTCTTAGTGAAATTTCCAAAAATATTTGAATAATATGGTCTTATGGGGAAAATTCGTGAAAAAATGTTTTATTTTTTCAAATATCCCAAAGGTATGTTATCAAGTTGCTTCAAAAAATAGTGTTCTGTGAGCATTTCTACAATTGATTTTTTTCATGTGTAAATTTTTTATGAGTGATTCATTTGTTGTATGATCAATTTTGTTATTTAGTTGGCAGTAGATTATAATTTTACTGGGTTCTGTTTGCTAATAGATCCCACAATTGAAAAGTGAGCGAGTTTGTGGTATGTAATTATTTGTTTCAAGTTATAGGTTTTACAATCTGGCATTACTGTTTTGCATGAGAAAATATTCATCTTTTACGTAATACGAGTAACCCAAAAACTTGCATGTGAAATTTTGCTTTCGGCAACAGAAGCATTCGAAACTCCATAAAAAAGTGACTTAATTTGAATCTATTTTCTTAACGCTTTCTACACATTATTTTGAAGTTAGTATGTGTAAGTCTTAAGGCATCAAATTTCACACAACGTTTTAGTAGTGTGTATGACAACATGTAATTATCGAGTACATGATATCTTACATTTAGATAGATCACTAAAACGCCACTCAGCTGAGTGTGGAATTAATCAATTAGATCCTTTCAATGATTAATCTATCAAGCATATATTTTTAATCCTGCAGATGACAAAATTTTGAAGACAAATATGATGATTAATTGTGAACCATTTCGTAACAGAATTTTTACAACTCAATTCACTACAACTGATGAAAACAAATTAATTAAATAAAACACAAATTGATCTGAAACTTTGTCAAAAGAATATGTATATATATATTTCTGAAAACATTCGATAGGATCAAGTAGTGCAGCTTTCTATCATATTCAAACTTAATTTTAAATTACTATAACCTTCACGTTAGCTAATACTTATTTAAAGAAGGAGGATTTTTTCCTATAGAGCTCAGGATGATTTTTTTTTTGTAAGAGAGCCAAAAGTATTGAGGTATATTTATTTGTATTTTGTATGATAACTTAAATGTTCTATAAAAAAATAAATAATAGCATATACACTTATTGAGGACATGAGGATTGAGGAGGATCAACTTTGATTAAGTCAATAAAATCATAAAAGAGAATAAAAGTGGGTATTCTAGATATCCATTCTTTGTTTGCGATCGATTATAACGAAATCAAAATATATCATTTAATACTTTGTTATTTTGTTATAACCTATACATAGGAAATCTAATCCGATTTTAGAACCATTAAGCACAACTAGAAATTCTTCTCATGTGCATCTTAACAGAAAGTAATTATTTCTAATACAAATAAATTTCAAATTTATTTAGCCTTCTATGAGTATACCAATATGGAGTAAGATATTGTCGAGATTTTTTTAAAGTACAACACAGTTCAACCATTTTATTGGCAAACTTGGCCCGAACCGAAGACTCATTGAAACGCCAGTAACCGTACGTTGGCCAAAGTAAAGCAAGAAAGGGGTTTTAGCAGGAGAGCAAAAAATCTTCGTTCAGATCAGGAAAACCACCTCCAGCATATTTGTTGCTGTTTAGCTCCGTCTTTACTGACTGTGCTTAGAGAGAGTCTTAAATAGTAACATATATGTGTTTAAAAAATATTTTTGGTATTATTGAAAAAAATAAAATAAGAGGCTTAATTAAAATATCGCATTATGAATTTGCTGAGTATTTATAAAAAAATCTCGATATAAACCAGCGTATGGCTGAAAATCTCCTTAATAAAAAAAATTTCACTCATATACATATGATTTAACATATATAGGAATCCATGAAAAAAGTTGTCTTGTTGATCAATGTTAACACAAATTTGATCGGTAGTGTAAGATTGATTCGCGTATAAATCATCTCAATGTATTGTTGCAATGATGTTTGATTGAACGTTTCAATAATATAAAAAAAACATCCCATTTCTTTGAAAAGTGGAAAACAAGTATATTTTATGTTGCAAAGATGACTACAGTGACATTGTTGACTCTCATTAATCTTTATCGCACGTATATGCACGTATATGTATAAATCCTGTGCTTCGTGTTTCATTAATGTTAGAAATAAGTATCAAAATCACGACACCAACTTGCAAGTAGCGTTATGATGGTCTACCGTCGTGGTGTTGATTATTTTGTTTTTATTTATCTGTACTTTCGTTAAATGAGTGTGCTTCTCTAGAATAAGAATACTTTCTGATACAGAATGAACGTAATCGGATTCAATTCTAGTGGAACGTAGATGATGATTTTTTTATTATTTCGGGAGCAGTCAACAGCCGGTGTTATAAATCAGGATCAAATGATTCCACACCGGTGAAAAAATGTCAAGAAATTGGGGCAAGATCACGTCTATGAATTTGTTCTTGAAAGAACCGGCGTTAATTAGAGAACTTTTATTTGTTTGCTTTAATCAATTTAATACTAGTTTGCACAAGCAACTTTTGTTGTTGTTTCGATATGAACCGAGATATAATCAACCGCGGGGCTAATGCTGCATAGTTACGTTTAACAGAAGGAACCTATAACAAACGCCATTTTCCGGGGGGGAAATAATGTTTCTATTTCTCGAATTGCGGAACGCCTTTTGTTTGGGACATTCCGAGGCATCACTGTTTGTCTTAAGAAAAAAACTGATTCCAATAAATTAAAATAAATAAGGTGAAAGTTTAAGCGCTGCTAGCAGATGTGCAGACATTCCCGATTAATTAAAAATCAAACAAAATAACCAATGAATTTTAGACACAATGGTTCAGTAGAGATAATTAGCTACAAAACCTTGCCTGCATGAACACATCTTATGAATATTATTTTGTAATTTGATACAAAAAAAATAAACCGCTTCAACCCTATATCTCCAAAATTCCTTTTGCATATAATCAGGTCAAAGTTGTTTAAATGGCGTCTTGCTGTGCTGGGCCGGAATTGAAATATGTGTCGCGTTGAAACAAGATCGTAAACTTGCCAAGTATGTTGCACTGCAGCTCCTGATTACTAGAAGAATCTATTCCCTGCACTGAATTCTCTTGGAACATATCGACTTTATTTTACCCTAACACACAAGCTTTATTTTATGTATCAAAAACAAACAATTTGGGGATCAAAATTGTCATGCAACCGTAAGTTGCAAGATAGCTGCAAAAAAAAAATACATACACCATTACAGCAACAAATTTTGCTAGCAGGTTACAATAGCATATTTGTAATACCTTTTGGTTCTTAAAACTATATTGAAACAATGTTGTATCTTGATAACTTAGTTGCATTATAATTCAAGACAACAAAAAGATGCAATTGACATGGATGTTATTTTTGAGCAACATTTTGACTCCGCCTCAGTTCAACACATGCTCCAATGTTTATTTACATGTCAAATGCAACTAATCGATAACGTCAAAGATAGTTAAAGTTATGTATGCGACATAAAGTAAACTTTTGTGGAACGGTTTATGTGCACTGCAATTATGAAGAACCTTGTTTGCAACACATCAAAAAAATATATGTGGTTGAAGATGTTTCATGTGTTGCTTGGGATGTATGTGTGTGTGTGTGTATGTGTGTGTATGTGTGTGTGTGCGTTACAAATAATGTCACATCGGTTTCTCAGCCATCTGTGAACCGATTTCAGTTCTGTTGACGGCAAATGGAAGCTACAACATTCCCATAGAACGCTATTGATTTTTTTTTCATTCGGAAATTTCGTTACGAAGATATGAACGAAACAGTACTTGAAGGCCTATTATAATAGTAATCAAACAGTTTAGTCTCCGATTACATACTGAGCTATTTGTGTACCAATTTTAGTTTTGTTGGTGCCAAATCAAAGCTATGATATCTTCAAATAACTGGTCAAAATTTGATTATGATTGGATAATTCTTCATGGAGATATGACTAAAACAATACCTGAGAGCACATAATTGTGAGATGACAATATACTCGTTGCAGTGCAAAACCGAACAAGACCAATCACACCAATCGATGCCGCTTGCATTCTATTGTGTCGCATCTGGAGCGTTGTATAGCACATACAGCGGACTAGCCACACTATGCGACTGTATAGAATTAGAGCAGCATCGATTGGCTCGAGTGGTCTGGTTTTGAACTGCAACGAGTATATTCGAAAATTACACAAAGTCTCCATTTACTATTTTCAACGAATATGTACTTATTAAGCATCTTGAATCCATATCGATAATCAAAATTGACGCTTATGATTGTCTAATAATTCATGCTATGGACTGATTATATGAAATTACTAATATTTATGTAATTTCCCCTTTTATATAACTAACAAACACAGGTCATTAAAGACTATTAATGGAAATATTTTAATTTTTGTTCAATCTTGAGCAATACGTTCAGGATTGACAAAAAGTTCATTTTATCAACTGAATGTATGGCATATTGAATATTTCTGAATCTTCTTGGAATTTCTGATGAAAATATGTATCCAGTACAATATTGCCCACATTTGAGTTTGTAATTCTGGTGAAATGTAAGAAGGGTTCAGTCTCACCATCGGTGGATTAATGCGGGTTTTTTG
>JASCZW010014658.1:0-22386 GCA_034211315.2 Aedes japonicus
TATTATAAATCAACAAATATTTTTCATTAGAGCCTAAATGACAAACGTAAACAATGGTTTCTTTCGTAAATCTCTCGTGGCACAAAGGCTACCCATGGAAGCCTCTAATTCTATTGGATAAGTGAACTCTTCCTCTTCAAAAAGACCATGATGGATTGATTAAGAAAGTTTTCAATGACGAGAAATTTGCGGAAAAGCCATTGTTTACGTTTGTTAGTTAGGCCCTAATGAATAATCTTTGTTGAAATACCGAAAAAGAATGACTGAACCCAAAGCGTATCTGCTCATCTTAGCATAACATAACTTAGAGTCACCGAAATAAGCATATCCACTTTCATTAAACTGAGGAAATTTTATATTGCACTTTCTTTTTTCTAGTGGAACTAAACGAAATTTGCTTGCGTTTGCAAGTGACCGTTCGAAGAAGTGTTCGAAAAAGTGAGTTTTTAAATATTTAACTTTTTTTTAAAGTGACAAGCGAACCAAAAAAACAAGTGAACCGTTTTCCAATTAAAACTGTAGTTTTTTTTCGTAAAGAAGTATTATTTAATCATCATTTAAATGCATTTGCATTTGTTAGCTAGGCCACCGAGTGCCCCACCGGATGATCCAGAACAACAACAAAAGTGTTCAGTTTGTGAAACTGGTTTTAGAACTTGACGGATTTTTTGTTAAGTCCTGCTAAAACTATCATTTGAATACGTTTACATTTGAATTGAATATTCGTACCTGGTGAAGATTAACGTTAAAAAAAAATATACTCTAAATTTCAGGCACACTGAAAATTTATTTGCGTAAAGAAGCTTACACGCGTTTCGTAAACATGGATTTTGTACATATTGATTTTTATCTGAAGAGCTATCATTACACCTTTTTGTAAAATCATTTATCAAGTATTGTCTCACGAATCACCAT
Organism: Aedes japonicus; assembly: GCA_034211315.2. Taxonomy (NCBI): domain Eukaryota; kingdom Metazoa; phylum Arthropoda; class Insecta; order Diptera; family Culicidae; genus Aedes; species Aedes japonicus. The sequence goes on from JASCZW010014658.1 coordinate 916, forward strand.
GGCCTAGTAAGAGCAACCACGGATTCAGTATCAGCACTTTCCAAAAATTCAGGTACGAATCCCATGTCAGAAACAATAAAAAAAAACGCTGGACAACTCCACGTGGCGCGTTTTTGTCAATTACATTTCGAGTCGATAAAGTAGATCTATCAGTCATTCATGTAACCACCGGAGAGACGTTTCTTTTTAATTTGTGACAAAATATTCGTAGCTCTTTGGATTGTTTTCGTACTATGCACGAATGTTTTTTCTGTGTCAACAAAAGTTTCATGCTTTTGACAGTTGCACGTGTGCGATTAATTACGAATGTATCTTCATAAAAAGTACAAATCAGTTTCGTTGCAGAAAACAACGAATGGATTTGTGAGTGTTATCTTTGATTCCGTAATACATACTAAAATTAACATTCAGTGCATAATAATTTGAAACTTGGCGACCATTGTTCGGCCCTGGAAGAGTGTAAACGAAAGCATCGGTTCAAAGTTGGCTACTAAGCGTAGTTTAAAAAAATGGTTATGAGAAAACACCAGCACACTTGTAGAGCAACGCTAAATGCATTTTTACTTTTGGTATAGATCGGCTCTCTAGCGTTCCTCAATTTGCTTGTCTTCCCATGGAAAAGCCACCATCAAACTTTGTGAGTGGTCTCAAAAGCATCCTTAATGTTGGTTTAAATCGGTTCGAAGTGGCTATTAAGCGTAGTTAAGCAATTGTTTGTTTTCCTCAATGAAACAAACCACCATCACAGTTTCTACACATTGAGGGTGAACGTTAGTTCCCAACATTATCTGTTGATTTACATTTGCAGTTACGCTACATTTAAACTTTACTTAGTAATAACGGAGGAAAAACTTCGAAAGGTCAATCATGCTTATGGAGCAGTTTCAAGCTGAGTTTTGGGAGATCTGGCTAGGAAAAATTGCCATGATTAACTAGATGAAAATTTTCTTAAATTAGATCACGAAGATGAAGTTTGGAAGCGTCCTCCCAGGAATTGAAGCAAGCTTTTTTCAAGAAAATTTCAAGTTTGTGACCCAAGTCACATTGCCGAAACCATCTAGCTTTATTAAATTTTACTAAAGTTTTATGAAAGCCACTTGAAATTAATTTGGTTTGATGTTGGCAGTAAGAGGTGCCAATAGGTTTCATATTTTAATCAGGTTTATGAGAACCTACACAGCTTCTTTACAACGATCTTTAAACCTTGTCTTTCAAAATTCCTTTTACTCTTATCAAAGGTTTATGAACTCGTAAAATGCCGCTTTGAAATGCCGTTTAAGGACTCATTCGAATTATCTTATTGTGGTCAATTGAAAAAGCATTTTAAAACTATTTTGCCTCCAGCAAGCAGCATTAAACGGAAGATTGGCATTGAGGAATGTCGCCAAATGACCAAATAGTTTTATAGTGGAATTTGCGAAGATAAATTGGTTCCTTTTAGCAAAGTAAATCAGAGACCAATTTTGGCATTCTTTTAAATAACCTTATTGGTTTCCATAACCACGATATCGCCGGGAAGTTTTACAGCTGGGGTCATTTGCCGTATGCTGGTTTCGATGGCAGCCAATAGGTTTTATGAAGGTTCTCAAGTGGTCATAACATCTTTCACTAGAACATTTTCAAAATCTTCATGGTCTTTTTAAGGTTTAATTAACTTGTTTTTACAACCGTCCATAGAGTGGGCCACTTTGTACACATTTCGGCTTTAAAGATGCATAGAGGAGGTGTGGGTGGACAAAACAGTTTTGTCAAAACCGGGAGGAGTACTCCACTGCTGAAATAAAACTAAAATTGTTACTTGGGTGGTTACTTGACTACCGTTATCCTGAAAAAAAATATCGCCCATTGTTGAAGTGTTCTTTTAGGAATTAAAGAATTTGTCTCCAAAAAATCACGGGTTTTAAGGGAAAATCGTGAAAATTTTGTTTGTAAATTCCGAGAGGATTCTTTCAGGATCTATGCTGACATTTTAGGAAAACCAGTGCTACCAAGAAATTTTAAAAACAAAAATCGGAAAGATTATCAAAGAACTTAACCTGAAAAACATTTTCAGGTCTTAAATTTACATGATATCCACCTGATTAGTTCTAGCATTCTATATATAAACATAAGAAAACGCAGAAAATAATATGTTTCTTACAAACTATGACTCTTTGATCTAAAAATTCTCACTACAAGATTATGACATGGTTAAATTCTTGCTTGACATAATGAACACATTAAATTCAAATCATCAAAATTAGTTTAAGTTTGCTGCCTTTTCGAGAACCTGAACCCTTGAAGCACATTTATGGTGCTTGTCGAGTTATGGTTGTAGAAAATGCTTTATAACGTTGCCTTCCTATTGCATTTAAACCATGTTTAATCATGAAATTGTAGTGGAATCAGGTAGAGTTTTTTTGAGTTAATCGAATATTCGAAAGCAAAGAAAGGTGCACCACAAAAAAAATTAAAGTGCCGTAAGGGGATGAACACATTGAAAAATGGTCACCATCATGGTCGATCAAGGAAAAACTAGATTTTGCAAAAAAAAGGGATATTTCATGCACTCAGGAAATTATCCGTATGATTTTTATACGATCGGAACTATGAATCACAAAGCAAAGGCCCAAGACTCATTTCATACGAAATCGTATGAAATGATTATTGTTGCATTGGTCGAGAAAAACATTGGTCAAGAAATACATTTACAATTGACATCACCTATCAAGCGTGTATAGTCTCGTGGCATTGTGGCCCGTCTCTGGATACAGAGGTTCATGGTTCGAATCCCGAATATCAACCTTTTTTTTTCTGTGAGGAAAATGAACTTCTTTCCATCAGAGAATCGTATGAAATTTGCAATAATATCTTTTGGCAAATTTTCATACGATATTCCTATGGATTCTTCTCGATTTGTTTGCTCAGTGTATACATGTAAGCCAGATAACGCCTGAATCTAGCCTGTTGTATGAAAGTCTTCAAACATTGTTGTATGGCACATGAAAGAATGTAAACAATTTCGTTGTCTACGCCTCCTTTGACTTGGAACTAAGCGAAGGGAAAATTTCAAGAGGAAACTGTCAAGTAGCTGGATTCGATCATTTTTCTCGACTGTTGACGTCGCTCATCTTTCAGGGCTTGTCTTTCGTAATTTTGGAATGCTAGTAAGTTGGGTTACGCCAATCGCAGCTGACGGTATTTTCGCTATGTGAGCACATTCATATTAACCACCAGCATTTTTTCCTAGTCCAGTTCAACTGAGAGATCGCAGCAAGCTCTGACCCCGAACGGTTGGGCTTTGGTGAGCTGTCACGTTTTTTTCAGTATTTTTGGTGTGATGAAATTTATCCTTATTAGAATCTCAATAATAACTGTCGCGTGTGATAGTGGATGTTGTGTTTATGACAAGAGTCATACCTAAACATCAATTGTGTGTTGAATAGAACTAAAATCCGGTTTAAATGGATTTAGAAAACGAACCGATTGGTACACGTTTGCTTATTGTTGCTGATTATTAGGGTGAGCGCTTTCCATTTTACTGATTTATTTGCCGTTTTTCCTAAGAGGAACGATAATTAGTTGTCGAAAAATGCAATTGACAATATTGACAACCTTGATCACAAGAGGTGTGTTAACAATTTCGTGGATGGAAAGAGGAAAGCTGTTTTTTGGTCACGAAGGAAAGCAATTGGACGTCACCTTATTCCGATACATCTTTTAATTCGAACTTTCTCGGTTATTCAGATTACCATAATAGGTTAGGGTAGCAAGTTTGACGTGCACTTTCTTCCGTTGTGTTTTCCGATATTATAACAAAATTATTATCAGAGTAATTCATGTTTGACCCTTAACTGTATCGCCACCGTAGCCATTCTTGGCTCAACCGGCTTGTATCTGTCTACCATACTCAACTCCAGGACTCGAGAAAATCTCTCCTACAAACACCGATATTCGGCAAATTTCTTTTGGTTAACCAGTTTCACCACGGACCAGTTCCATTGCTGAACCGACATGGCATTGCTGAAGATGCATTTCCACAGTTGGAGGAGTTAAGTTCAAGATACGATGCTACTTTCGTTTGCCTGCAATGCCACATGGGGCCGTTTTGGATAGGCAGAACGCTAACCAGTGGGACCTCGCAAGGGATTTTCAGACAATTGAGAGTTGGTAAGTGTTCTCAAAAACGCGGAGCGAAACAGGTAGTTGTTATCCTTTTTGTCCCCTGAATTAACTGAACTATATTATATGATCACATCACTTTCAAGGTGAATCCTGGTCCATTGGGTCCACTAACATAGAAACACCTCCTTCCTGTGACCTTTGATGCAGAGTCCCTAATAAGCAAAGGTCACACTAACTTTCCTTCCCTATTCCCAACTGATTGCAAGGACGTGGCCGGCGCCGTTATTGATTATTAAAGAAATTGAATCACTAAAACTTGTACAGTGAGATTGGGTTGTTACTCCCAGCCACATTCAGTTGATTCATTGTGCAATTTCAATGATTCTGATCAATCACGGAGTAGCAACTATTGATACGTGCAGTTAGACAAGCTAAGCTAAGCTAAGTAAACAGTCCAGTTCAACTGACAAGCTTCTCCATCCAGTCGGGTTTTGGGTGATGAGTTGCCCGAACCTTGGTGATCATATACTTGACTAGTTCTTTTAGTTAACTGTGGACATGACTTGACGCACTGTCCTACGCTGCAATCGCAGAGTGTTTTCATAGGTAGTGTACCCACAAGTATCCGTTGGATAGGCTAGGTAGCTGATAACATATTCGGTGGCCCATCGATCGTAGCCATTGCCGAAGAAAACGGGAAGCTTTTTAGTGACCACATGTTTGCAGAGAGTTTGGGGGATGGGCAAAATTGCCTGTTTGCCGGAAATGGGAGATAGATGTTCGACAAGCAAGTAGTCGTAATTTGAGGTGGAGGAGGTGAAAAGAAAAATTATATTGGATTCAAATCGATGACCTGTCAACCTCTTCCTGTAAGTCTCAGTATTCCGATTTGCGATTCAAACTTCTGTTCCACCACACGCAGGCTCTGAATTTTGTTCTCCGATTAACTACTTTTAGCTCATCAACGTGCTGGACTTCCAGACTTTTAATTTGGTTCACCAGCTGCTCGACAGCGCTGTGCGATCGTAAAGTGCAGCAAAGGAGTAGCTGGAGGTGCTAGTGAAAAACTGGCGAAAACTCTTTTCGGCGAAGTGCGACGTCATGATGAATAACGGAACCTAGGAGGCAGTCCCGTTCTCCCTATCCAAATCGTTTCGCTAGGGTGCCCTGATGGTCCCTCCATTTCCTGTTATATGTTATGTAATGAAAATTTAGTACATTTTGATATGGTTATACGCTGATAAGACCGATAGTTCTCTACGGGCATGAGACGTGGACAATGCACTGAAAGTTAATTTTAGTTTATTTTACAAAATCGAAGGTAATACTCACTAATCCATTCGTTGTTTTCTGCAACGAAACTGATTTGTTCTTTTTATGAAGATACATTTGTAATTAATTGCACGCGCAACTGTCAAAAGCACGAAGCTTTTGTTGACACAGAAAGAACGTTCGTACATTGTACGGAAACAATACAAAGAGCTACGAATATTTGGTCACAAATTAAAAAGAAACGTCTCTCTGGTGGTTGCATGAAGGACTGACAGATCTACTTTATCGACTCAAAATGTAATTGACAAAAAAAAGCGCAACCACGTGGAGTTGGGGTTCGAACCTGAATATTTGGAAAGTGCTGATTTTAAATCCGTGGTTGATCTCACTAAGCCACGCTGACTCGTGAGAACATGTTTGATTGATGAGCATGAAGGTTTAGCTCTCGAAAGCGCTTTAATTTTTATTTTCGGTTAGATAAATTATTCCCACCCATTCCAGCAGGTACACCATCAAGCATGAGTACGGTATACAAGAGAAACAACGATTGGCTGGTCATCACGAAGTTCATTTCGTGCATTTTACAAAAAGATGTAATGCTAGGAATTCACCAGATCAAAAGCATTATGAATGTATCATACAATATACGAGACATTTGTTCTATGTACAAAATCCATGTTTACGAAACGCGTGAAAGCTACTTTACGAAAATAAATTTTCAGTGTGCTGGAAGAGGTCCTGCAAGCACTTGGAGTTTTTGAACGACGCGTGCTTAGGACCATCTTTGGCTGGAACGATACAATGGGCGGGACATGGTGTAAGAATGTCGGACAATACCCTCGCAGAAATGGTGTTTGCCTCGAATCCGACCGGAACAAGACGCCGAGGAGCGCAGCGATCTAGGTGGTTAAACCAAGTAGAGCAAGACCTTAGAAATGTGGGACATTCGAGGAACTGGAGACAAGCAGCCCTCAGCCGAGTTTTATGGTGAAATATCGTGATGCGGGTGCGGTCCTATTAGGGCGTTGGACCAGCCTAAGTGAGTGGTATGAATATTTGATTGCTTAAGTGGTGTTAGAAAAGTTGGTTGGAAGTAGTATTGGTTAGCGCCATATACACTGAAAATTTATTTTCGTAAATTGGCTTTCACTCGTATCGTAAACATGGATTTTGTACATAGAACAAATGTCTCGTAAATTGTATGAAACATTCACATTGCTTGTCATCTAACAAAATGCTATCATTACACCTTTTTTGTACAATGCACAAAATGAGTTTTGTGATGACCAGCCAATCGCTGCTTCTCTTCAATCGTACTCATAAGTGTTGGTGTTTCTACTGGAATGTCGGGAATCATGAATTTATCTCAAAATAGAAACGAAAGCACAATTAAAAGTTAGAACCTCATGCCACCAATTAACTTCTCACGAGTCAACGTGGTTTGGTGAGATCAACCACGGGCTCAATAACAGCTCTTCCTTAAAATATAGGATCGAACCTCATTTCAGAAACATTAAAAACCAAAACGCTAAACAACTCCTTGTGGATGCGCTTTTTTCTTCAATTATATTTTGAGCCGGTAAAGTAGAATTAGAATGAACGAATATTCTTTCTGTGTCAACAAATGCATAGTGCTTTTGACAGTTGCGCGTGTGGCATTAAACACAAAGGTAGCATAATTTGAAAATTAATTTTCAGTGTAGCGTTCTATAGTTACTGACTAAATTTGATTTTGATGTAGTATCAAGCTTTTTGATTTCCTTTGGACACAAGGTAATACAACGAGAGAAAATTATATGTAGCTGTTACGAAACTCATGAATACTTTAAGGAATGCATAACTTAATTATTAATCCTAAATTTAAAAGATTTACACAACTTCTATAATAGGAAAAATTTAGTATGTTTTCTTATCTAGTTGCCTGGTAGTTGTAAGTTGTAAGATAGCAGGACTTTAAAAATCAACGGTGGCCAAACACAAAGAACTTTACCGAGCTACGCAAAAATTCCACCACCCAGAAAACAACCGACGACTTGACACAGTTTTCCCTTCCGAGTCCACCGCGGCGAATGCCAGGTTCCGTAATAGATATCCATTGAATGAATGACGTTTGCACGTGCTGTTGCATACCTTCTACGTGCCTTACTGCATTAATTCCCCTTCCCCGCCTACTGCGATCTACTCTTCTCACCTTTCTCCTATTCCCGTTTTGCTTTCCTCGCGCACTCACTCAGTTCTGCTGGCTGCTGCATCCGCCGTTCAAACGCGTCACCACTTTATGGGAGATCTTGCCGACTCGATAAGTGCGCCGCGGCCCAGTGAGTGAAAGTCGATCTCGTTACAGCTGTGAGCGCACTGGTCGCGGCACACCTTAATGTTTTAATTGGTAAAAATGCTGTTTTGTCGTAACTGTCACTCGGTTGGGTGTTTCCCCCCTCGCGTTCGTCCCGTGACAGTCGCTTCGAAAGCAGCCCTGTCAAATTTCCTCCCCATATCAATGGGGGTAACAACTGATCCAGAAAATCTAACTCAACTACCGGGCAAAACGTGTCAAACCACACAATCAATCCAGCAGGGGGCGCTTGGCGAACGGACGGAATCGATCACGGACCGCAGATTCTTGGAATCCAATTCGCCTGCATCGGAGGTCCACGGACGACGACGGACGACGACTGATGATTGACGTAGAACAAGCGATCGAACAAGATCTGTGAGAAAATTTTCCACAAGCCAAACCAACAAGCATTCATATTCGATTCGGACACACGTGTGTGAATGTGAGGTTAGGGAAGGCAAGGTGAAGTGGAGCAGAGCGCATAAACAGCTGGTTATAAAAGAAGAATTATATGTGTGCCACCGGCGGAGGCAGTTGGGAATTGTGAAGTGCCTGTTCGGCTTGGAAGGTGGTAAGTGAATAGCAAAGGAGGACAACTATCTAGCCACACCGCCAGATGAGATGACCGCGATGTGGGAAAAGGTCTCCTCCGCGCGGGAAGTGCTAGGCGGTTTTGATGGTTCAGACTTAAGCGATCGTGGGACATTTGGTGATTGCCGCTGTTTTAGCTACAATGCTTTAAGTAAGGGTTCTTGTGTCCGATGGTGTAATTTCACTTTGAGGCTTTTTTTCTGAACGATGTGTTGAGGCTTGAATATGTTTAGTTTGTAATGTTCAAAATACCTTAGATTTGAATGATGTATGCCATTTGTGGGTGAAATACCTGCAAAGAAAAGAAAAAAAGAGTCAGTAAATAGTCAATTCAAAGCAAAATTTGCATTTGCGGGGTTTTTACAACAATGCGGATTTTGCAATTATAGTGGATTAGGCGCGAATTTTCAAATTTTTTGACCTGACGTGAATTGGACAAATTGGACATTTGAGCTAATGAAGCTTCCAAATGCTTTATAATATCTACAAAAATATTTTTGCGGTAGTTGTAGTGGTAGCAGATCCTTACTTTTAATCTGCACTGAATCCTTTTATTGTCTAGCACTCCCGTAGACCAAGCTTCTCACTTTGCCGAAGGTTCATGCTGTAGACCTGCATGGGAGACTAAGAATTTGACCAGTAGTGAAAATATCACATATTCTACATGTTTGTATCTCTGCCTCGTCGTAGTACGTTTATATAAAGGCACTAGTATCAGGTGTAGCACTGGCAGGCTTTGCCATAGTTCACCATCGCCTCTTCATTCTGAACATGTAGGAACATGAACCACCGCCGACGATTAAGGAGCAACCGTCTTCAATGCCTCAATATAACGTACGAGATTAAGCCTATTCACCACTTCACATGTTGAAAAATATGTTCTTCACGTTCTTCCAGTTGCAAAACCTTCGGAGTTGGAAATTGGAATATTAAACATATTTGCAGTTTGGTTTGGATGTCCATAAGTCTATGCGAATCTTAGCTGATGATAAGGAGTGTATCGAAAATAAGCTATCCACAAACTCTCTTTCAAATTATGTTGAAAACCGATATTTTATTCATACAAAAAAATTGATCCTTTATTGTACGAGGTTAAACTTGAACATAATGAATACCGGATGAAATTTAAGTTATTCTTTCACGAATTTTCGAACTTTGAATCGAATGCTCTTCATCAAGTTCCGGACAAGTGTTGCATCGCATTTTTGGACGCTTGAGCCCAAATTTTTTTGAACTCCGGCATGTTCCCAGCTGCTTTACCAGTCTTCTTGAAGACCCTCTTCACGATTGCCCAGTAACGTTCGATGGGTCGAAGCTGAGGGCAATTTGGTGGATTGATATTTTTCTCAACGAAATCTATACCCTTTTCCGCAAGCCGATTGAGATTGGTTTTGGCATAGTGAGCCGACGCTAAATCCGGCAAAAACAGTGGAGGTGTACTATGCTTCTTATATAAAGGCAACGATCTCTTCTGGAGACACTCAGATCGATCGATTTCCGCATTTATAGTTCCGGTAGTGTAAAAAATGGTTGACTTCAAACCACAGGAACATATTGCTTGCCATACCAGTACCTTTCGACCGAATTTCTCCACTTGAATCGATCTGCCCGCATCGCTCACATCCTCCCCAACGACGGCAGTAAAGTATTGTGGACCTGGAAAGGTTTTTGAGTCCTCCTTTACATAGGTCTCATCGTCCATCAAAACGCATGCATCCGGACGCTGCAAAAGACGCGAATACAATTTCCGCTTGTTGCTGCTCGCTTCTTCTGTTCTGCACTTTGTTTCGAGATTTTCTGCTTCTTGTAGGTTTTCAGGTGGTTTCGCCTCTTGATACGCTGGATCATTCCGACACTCGTTCTTGCTTTTTTGACATTGATTTGTTCTTCATGATTAGAGATACCACTTTCTGCTCCAGTTTCGGGTTGGAAGAACCGGGTTTTCTGCCTCTTCCTGGTAGTTCAGTGTTCGGCGAGCCGTCCACCCTTCCGTCGCTATGACAGCGTTAAGGTCTGGGATACTGGAACGCTGGTCATGGGACAAATCTACGGCGGCGGGGGCCCATGGACTCGGGTCGTGGCTAGGAAAGAGTCCCCCAACGATCACCTGCAACAGCTCTGATGAACGCTCGGTTGGAGCCGCCGATCCTCTGGTTTTGGCCATTACTACCCGATAGGCATCACCCCACGGGTTCGCATTGGCCCTCTGACACAGACCCTCGAAGCAGGCTCGCTTGCTGGCCTTTATCTCCCTCTTTAGTGCGGGCTTCGCGGCGACTAGCGCCCCTCTACGCTCGCTTCTCTCGGCGTCTGACCGCGCTCTCTGCACCCTCCGTCTTGCGGTGAGGTATGTTCTTCGGAGGTCAGCAATCGACTCCGTCCACCAATACACCGGCGATCTTCCATTCCTCGGTTTGGCTTCTCCTCCTTCCGCTCGCTGCCTTGTATTGTGGACGATACAATATCGAACCGCCAAGTGGTCGCTATGGGTGTAGCCATCATCCACCCTCCAATTGCTTATCAGCCCAGGACTGCTGAATGTTATATCGATGATCGATTCCGCTCCGTTTCTATGGTAGGTACTCTTGGTACCTACATTGGCTAGGTCTACGTTGAGCCTAGCCAAGGCCTCCAGAAGAATTTGGCCCCTAGGGTTGGTAAGGCGACTCCCCCACTCGAGTGCCCAAGCGTTGAAGTCCCCCGCTATTACCAACGGGGTCAGGCCAGTTAGCTCCGTTGTCATCCGATCGAGCATATTGGTAAACTGTTCGATCGACCATCTTGGCGGTGCGTTGCAGCTGCAGAAGAACACTCCATTCGTTTTACAACCGCAAAGACTTCGTTTGTGGTAGACACAACCTCCTGAACCGGGTACTTGCCCGTCGTCTATAATCCCGCCATATTGGCCCTGTCCGCAAACCAATTCCCGTTGCCGGGTGGCATGCGGTATGGGTCGGAAATAATGGCGATATCCGATGCCGACTCGCTAACTGTCTGACATAGCAGAATCTAAAGCATGCCTTCGGTGGCTGGTGTAGGCTTAGCATATACACCATCCCACCTTCACCTTCGCCACTTTCAACGCCGCGTCCGCGTCGACTGCCGCTACCTTCATGGTTGCTACTTGGGTCCCGAGTGGACCCTTCCTCAGACGTATGTCTGCGGCAGTAACCTCGACCTTGCACTGTTCCTTGAGTGCAGTGGAGATCTCGTCTGCCTCGGTGATCTCATCCAGGTTCTTACACTGGATCGTCACCTGCGAGACGAGGGCGCGCACCTCCACACCCTCACCTAAGGCCTGCCTTGCCAGGTCTCTATATGCCGGGCCCTTCAGCGTTGTCACCTTTTTAAGCTCCAAGAGCATCCCGCCGGTGCGGGTACGGCAAATACTCCGCACGTCGGCGCCTAAGCCTGCCATCGCTTTCAAGACCTCCGAGTACTTAGACGCGTCGGTCTTGACGATAAGGGCCTCTCCACGGTTACGCTTGCGGGCCACCTGTCGCTTATCTTTTTCTTTTTGAGTCCTACTTCCCTTTTTCCGGACCTTGTTCCAGTGGCTTTCCCTGCCACGCCTGGGGTCGTCATTCGCCCCCTCCTAGCACTAGTGTCTGCTTCCGTGCTGGTTATAGCTGTTGTCATTGGGGTCCTGCCGTTCGGGCCCCCTTTGGCGCTTGAAACAACACGCGAGCTGGGTGTCGCGCCTTTCGCGCCGGATGAGTCCTGGCCCATCCATGGCCACAACTAGCTTGGTAACACCTGTCTCCGATGCCGTAGCACTACCGAACGTGTCGCTCACGCCTTATTCCACCATTCTACGCGGTGGAGACCTCACTAGGCCGCCTTTAGCGAACGGATTCGCTTTCTCTTTCTCCTCGGTTTTCTTCGTTTCCTCCATGTTGTTGGGTCCCCCTCCAGCCACTACCCAAGCCCACGTGGAGTGGTCGATATTGTGATCCCATGGTTGTCTATGCAAGCAGGGAGGCCATACGAGGGTTGACACGGCCCTTCATGGGGAACCGTGTTCAGAGCCGGATCAGCGTAAGACAGGTATAGGGACATCTGAGCCTACTCCCGCCCGATTGGCGAGGTCGGGCGGTGGAGAATGGAACGTACTGGAGGCCTGCCAGGGTTTTAATGGGACGGAGACGACCTGTGCCGCGGGAACCTTGCCATTTCCTACTCGGTGTCACCCGGTAGTACTGAGGGAGACGACACAGGCGCCCGCGCCAGAATACAACGGTACCACTAGTTATTCCTTTCGCAGCCAGTTGCCATAATTGGGGTTTTACTGGCATCCCCCCCAAATGCGTCGTAGGACGCTCCCTCCGTAGTTCGTTTAGCCGTTAAGGGGAGCTAAACGTTCCAAAGTGCACCGCGGGGAGGCGAACTACATTCACAGTTCAATCCTCGGCTAGGTGTTAAAGAAATGGGTTGTCGAGGTGCGTGTGCAAAATGTTCTCGCGGACTTGCTGTTCCTTCGACTCCATTTTCGAAACTACGACCCTAAAATTTGTTATCAATATGGTATAATCCTTTGCTCTGATAGTTTGCTTTAGTTCCGTATTTTAATAACTTTTGCAACATTTTTTCGGGCCTCCCTTAGCTCAGTTGGTAAAGGCAGAGCTCCAAATCCGGTTGGGTTCGATTCCCGGTCTGGTCTGGGAAGTTTTCGTTGGGGTAAACAACGAAGAAGCAACATCGTTGATTCTATGTCAACCCGAAATCGTTACGTTATTGACTCCTATCGAAGCATGTCTTTATTTCAGACCAAATAACTGGCAACGAATGCTATCGGACGTAATCAGGATTATGTTCATAAGTAGAATCTACTTCTGTGAATCAAAAACTAGGTTATTTTGTAAACTCACCATTGCCTTAAATCGGCAATCGTAATGCATAATCAAAGCCGTCGTCTTGCGAAATAATATTTGAACTCACGCAGCTAATGAATCATGAACTCTAAAATCCCATTCCAACCTTTCTCAACTTGCCGTCACTCTAGATCTCAGTTCTAAAGCTCCATAAATCAACAAAATTGGTAGTTAGCTAAATTGCAATCGTAACAAACCACCTGAAGACAAACGTTCTTCATAGCTTCGGCTATAGCATTACATTTTCTCAGCTGAACGACTCTGCCTCGAAGCCCATACAAGTAGTTATGCCTTCCTCAAGTCCCGCGTGCCAACCCATTGCAGCAACTAATAATAAAAACCACCATGGACTTTGAATCCCAGGGACTTGTCGTCGTCCCCGAGCGGCCCACAAACACAGCAACTCCCGGGGGGCTCGAATAGAGTTGCAGAAAGCAAGAAAGAAGAAAAAAAAACAGCGACACGAAAAGAAACTACAAAATATATGTGAATGTGACTTACACGGCCAGCCGTTTCAACTCAGTTTTGAGTCGTTTTTGACTCACTTTCGTCATTAGTGGAGTCACTCAAATTTGAGTAAATGTTACTGGCATTGGCAAGTCAACAAATCAAAAACATCGACTAAAATCAAATGGATGTTTTTGATTTGTCGACTTGTCAATGCCAGTAACATTTACTCAAATTTGAGTGACTCCATAATGACGAGTCGACTCAAAACTGAGTTGAAACTGACTGACATCGTCTAACTATAAAGCTCTCCCTCTGGGTCGCGAGGCTCTTGAGAGTGCGGCCGAAGATAAAATAAAATGTAGGCCAACAACTTTGCGCTCACCCATGGCAGGGTCTGGCAGGCAGGCTCACCACCGACGACGACGACGACGACCAAGACGACGAATGACGTGCCTCTCTCGATGGTGTGTGAGTCAAGTTGAGCACCGCGGTGGTGGTTGATCATGTGCGCGGCACGTTAAATTCAAATATTTATTTCCTCTTTCCCGATGGGGAGCCCCGGTTGGTTGGTGAGCTGGAGATGAGGACTGCCGGGACTGCCGGCCCGAGTCCAGAGGAGCTTCAACAAATCAACCGCACAACAAGTGAGGCTTGGGAAAAACGGCGCAGAACCGCGCTTTCTTTGAGCTCCTAAACGGGTTCAACGGCGGCAGCTAGAGCCAGCCGGTTGTCCGGAGGGGGAAAACTTGCCGACACTTTGGCTACCTAAGGGTCGTGCGCATCGATGATCGCGCGCAACATATCACTCATTGGTTAGGTTTTTTTTTCTGGTCCATGTGTGTAGAAAGCGCGACCGGAAATGTACGACACTGTTCACGCTGCTGTCTTACGGATGGTCAGTTAGGTTCATTCTATGAGGTGGAAATAGTGGAATGATTTATAGTGGTTTGAACGAAGCATGTTTGAAGCTTCTTAAGAAATTCTGAAGTTCAATTGTACGTATATATCTGGAAATACTTCATCCTCGCGTGATATATTTCGCAGACTGATGAACGTATGTCTGTTCATTGTGTAAAATCAATTGGTGATACTACACGCTTTTAGATCGAAGATGGCGTCGAAAGAAGAGTCAGTGCGAAAAGCAATTGTGTGCGGTCGCAATGAACATTTCGGATCTGTCAGTAAGAAAACTTACAAAAAAGCTTGGTTTTCCTTCAAGCACTGTCCATAACTTCAATGCTAGGAAGACTGGGAACAGCCAGGAAGGCTGGGAGCGGAACAAAAACGGATCTCAGGAACCACCAGAAGGGCGCGAAGGTGAAGCAAATATTGCAAAAGCGACCAGACCTTTCGGTCCGTACTGTGGCTAGAAAAATAAAAATGTCCCCAGCTTTCGTGCATACTTCCATGCACCGGCGAGGTATGAAGTCGTTCAAGGAGGAAACTGTACCGAACTGTGATGATAAACAGAATGTGACGGCTAAAACCCGGGCTCGCGAGTTGTATCCTGCGTGAAAATGGACGATGATACTTATGTGCTTGAAGGCTTGAAGCAGCTTCCCGGAATGTCTTATCATACTGCCATGCAACGGAAATGCGTAGAGGAGCATTTCAGAACGAAGAAAAAGGCCAAGTTCCAGCTGGTCGAGCAAGCCAAAACTTCATCACTACCGGAACGGAAAACAAGGAAATATACCGTGAAGAATGCATAAAGAAGCGATTGTTACTTTTTCTGGCCTGATTTGGCATCTTGTCAGTACGCCACAGATGTTTTGAAATGGTACACTCCCGCTTCATTTTGCTCAATTTTTGAGTAAAATTGTATGCTATCTCTTTTTCTCTCACGGAAATGCTACTCAATTTACGTAAAAAGTGGATCTACACAAAAATTGAGTTGCTCTACTTTTTAACGAGAATTGAGTAACATTTCCGTGTGAAAAAAAAGGGAAAGCATACAATTGTACTCAAAAATTGAGTAAATGAAGCGGGAGTGTATAAACCGAATGGAGTCCATGTTGTACCAAAAGAGGCGAATCCACCTAACTGCCCGGAATTACGACCTATCGAGCGGTATTGGGCTCTCTAAACAACAAGCTACAACTATAGAAAAATTTCGAAAATCTTGCAGAGAAGTCTGCACATACCCTAATGACTGGAGTAACCTCTAAAGTTCGTAGTTTTTTCATGCAGCCTAGTTAAGTACCTGTAATTAGTTTTAACATGACTAATAATGCGCAATTAAATGAATATAAAATGCATCTTGGATTGAACTAACAGCAAATTTGTATTATTTGAAATTTAATCTGTCCAGATTTTGGCACGAACAAGCCTTACTAAATAATATTTTGAACGAGCATAGCTGGCATCAAAATTTTAAATTCAAATCTACGATAAGTTGTTAATCTAAATAAATGCACTCTAGTAGCTTAGGGAACGTCCATTAATTATATAACGCAAGAAAATGACTCTTTAACCCCCCCCCTCTCCGGGTTTTTGTATGGACCTTCAATTTTATTGTATGGATTGTCACGTTTTCTCAACCCCCCACCCCCATCCCGCCACCCCCTTACTGCGTGACATAATTAATGGACCAAGATGTTTTTTGCATTTTTATTCAGTGCTCTACACTTACTCTAAAGGGTGTACGGAATCAAATTGCGACACACACATATATTCGGCAAAATTCGCTCGTTCAACCAATCATCTTCAAACATTTAGGGAGTAAAATTAAACATGTTATGAATATTTTCCCATGTTTCAAGCTTCAATTTCGTTTCCCAAGCTTCAATTTCGATTCCATATCCAACTGCGTGAAACTTCTGCTTTACACTACACATTTGCACCAACTTTTTTTGCGTGGCAATCCATTTTTTGTTCATGTCTTCCTCCAATTTCCCTTCCTTAGGATGCCTCCGAAGTGCCTACTTCATGATGGCCCAGTACTTTTCAATTGGCCGCAGTTCCGGTGCGTTCGGGGGGTTTTGATGCTTCGGCACGAAATTGACCTTTTTAGCCTTGTACCACTCCAAAACCTCTTTCGAGTAATGGCAAGAGGCTAAATCCGGCCAGAAAATCGTAAGACCATTGTGTGACCTCAGAAGAGGAAGTAGACGCTTTTGAAGGCATTCCCAATAGGTACACCCGCCCATGGACCGTTCCAGTCGTCACGAATGGAGTGCTCCGCTTTCCACACGAGTAAATTGCTTGCATAATCACATATTTTTTGGCAAACTTTGATATCTTCTGCATTCTAACGTCCTAAGGAACATCGAATTTATGATGAGCTAAAAACTGGATAGAGCTAAAAACTGGATGAGCTAAAAACTGAATAAAAACTGGAAGCCCCGGAAGCTACCGGAAGTCTTTTGGACTATGTACGTGTGTAGTCCTTCACATTTTTTCGCATCTTGCACGAAAGTTTTGGTTAGATTCAGTTTCTTCGCCACATCTTGAACTGATCTGTTGGGATTCCTCTTGAAAGCTTGAACTACCCGTTTATGATCCCTTACACAATACGGAGATCCATTTTTGCAACTTTTTTTGGGCCAATCGATGGTCAAACGATGATTTAAACACGAGGCACCGTAGAATGTGCCATTCTCAGTTTCCTGCTGATGGCCTGATGAGAAAGATCCGAAGATCTTGGGTATCGCTCAATCTCTGTTCCCACTCTAGCGCCTCTTTAAATACTTCTTTATCGAAGTACGACGTCCTCCATCTACGGACGAACAGAGTAGGTGCTTCTCCCTCTGCGCGCTGCCTCGATGATCGTCGATCATCGACTCCGCTCCATTTCTATGGTATGTACTACTAGTACCTACGTTGGCCAGGTCTACGTTGAGCTTGGTCAGGGCCTCCAGCAGAATCTGGCCTCTTGGGTTGGTAAGGCGACTGCCCCAGGCGTTAAAGTCACCCGCTACTACCAGTGGGCTACGATCAGTTAGCTCCGTTGTCATTTGATCTACCATTCACGAGAACTGGTCTACCAACCATCTCGGTGGCGCATACCAGCTGCAAATAAATAATCCGTTCACTTTTGCGACCGCGAAGCCCCGTTTGAGGTAGAACAACCTTCTGGACTGGGAACTTACCCGTCATCCATAATACCGCCTTCTTGGTCTTCTTTCAATATCCGTTCCCGACTCGCGAACTGCCTGACACAACAGTTGCTGGGCTGACTTACAGCGGTTTAGGTTCAGCTGTGTTACGTGCACTGTGTTTGGCTGTAGGTCTACCCTTGTAGGCCGGGCACTTGGGGCCCCGTGACGAGCTTGTCGTCTGGTTTCCCAGAGCATGGAATACATTTGGGGGGGCCCTTGCAGTCCCGAGCCTTGTGGCCTCTTCCTCCGCACCTTCGACAAAGATCGCTCCTGTTGGGGCCTTTGCATTTCTATGACATAAGCCCGCTCTTGTGCAAACTCAGTGGGCAAACAGACCACACCACTTTAAGTTTTTTCGCTTTTAGGATAGAGTCTGCGGCTGCAACTGGCAGTCGAATTGTTGTTACTTGGGTCCCAAGAGGACCCTTTCGCAGCCGTATGGCTATCGTGGCAACCTCTATCCCACACTGGGCCATAATAGCCGTGATAGATTTCGCTTTGGAGAGTCACAAACGTGGCCAAGACACGTACCTCCACTCCCGCTCTTAGGGCCTGTTCGGCCAGCTTCTTATACGCTGGGCCCTTCAGCTTGGTATCCTTCTTGAACTCGAGGATCATTTCGCCGGTGCAAGTGCGGCGGATACTCCGCACGTTGCCACCTAGATCCGCGAGCTTAGCATCTCCGCGCATCGCCTTGAGGATCTCGGAGTACTTAGACTCTTTGGTCTTAACTATGAGGGCCTCACCGTGGTTGCGCTTTCGTGCCAGGCTTCGATACTCTTTTTCGTTCAGGAATCTGTTTATCTTTTTTCGTACCTTGGTCCAAGGCTTTTCCCTGCCTCTGGAAGGGTCGTCGCTCGTTCCTCTTCGGTTATCCCGTCCGTTGCTGGGACCGGCCTTGGGCCGCTCTAAGCGCTTGGGGTTTCCCGGATTCCCTGGTCTTTTCAGCTGCAACTACCCTTGCAATTTCCCTGGCACTTTGGTGGGCTAGAAGCTTAGCCTCTAATTCGTCCCTCTCCCGGCATGCCACCTGAACGGACCTACGAAGCTGCAGTAAGCTGTGTTTAAGGTCCTTGCTGATGTTGTTGCGAGACGACGTAAAGTCAATTATCGCATTCAGCTGTTCCGCGGCTACCAACACTTTAAGAGCCAAGGCCCATCTATGGCCTCTCCCGTTTTTCCGAAGACCCCTGCTTCCGAGGCTGCCGCGCTTCCGCACGTGCCGAATGCGCCGCCAGATCCTGCCTTCTTACCAGGTGGGGATCGCGTTAGACCTTTTTTGGCAAACGGGGTCGCCTCCTCCCCCTGTGTCGTTTCATTTGGAGTTTGTTCCATTCTGTTGGGTCCCCCTTCAGCCGCTATCCATAACCACGTGAAGTAGTCGCCATAGTGATCCCGTGATTATCTATGCAAGGTTGGGGGTGCATAGGCCATGCTTCGCCGCGTACAGAGCCAGATTGGCGTAAGTCAGGAAGAGCATCTGAGCCTACTCCAGGCTAGCAAAGCCGGTCGGTGGAGATGGAACGTACTGAAGGCCTGCCAAGGTTTTAGTGGATCGGAGATAGCCTATGCCGCATGAAACTTTGCCATTTCCCGTAAGTGTCACCCGACAGTACTGAGGGAGACGACGTAGGTGCCGGCACGAAGTCGTGGTACCGTGGAGTGATTCCGTTAATCAGCCAGTTTCCGCAATAGGATTCTTACTGACATTGACCCAAACGCGCCGTGTGGCGCACCCTCTATAGTTCGTTGTATGGTGTAACGGCCTTTATTTGTACTGATACCTGCTCGGTGCGTGACTTTTCCGATGCATCGAAAGTCTATATTTGCATAACTAACGACAACAGTACAAAATCAAGTCCAGTGTTAATGATATTTATACAATAATATATACCACACTACTACATATCATTTTGTGTATGTTAACTCAATAGAGTCCATTCGAATGTAAGACTAGATCTGCCTTCTTACGGAACCTTCCAGGTGATGCTGGAAAAAATGCGAAAATTTATGGTATTTCTTTGAGATCCCACTTTCAGCAATCTCAGGCAAAAATGTCGACATTTTCGAGTTAAGTTATCTTTGTTAGGTCGTTTTAAGCAAATTTACTCGATGTGTCCTCCAATGTTATCAACGACATCCTGAAGACGACGCCGAAGGCTGGAACACGCGTTTTGAACGTACGTCTCCAACATCGACTGCCATGTAATTCGTGACTTCAGGGTCATCACATTAGGGTGAGATCCTTAGCAGGCGTGTGCTTCAAAATACGCTCAAATCGAATAACTCAACGGATTGAGTTTCTGCCTGCATGGAGCCTTAAACTTAATGTTTTCCATCGGCCTTCCTTGGGTTCGATTTGACGTGTGACATGGCGCTCCATTCTGTTGTAGGACGACGAATTGATCCTCAGTGAAGTTGGTCTTCACAGGCGGTTTTTTCAAACCGTTGAACTCCACCAAGTCAATCATCATTGTACTAGCCGGACAAAAATCAAGTTTCTTCGGTAAAATAAAGCGGTCAGTGCGGCTTCACAGCTTTACGTCAGAGAACAGGATTATCATTTTTTCCTTCTTCAACAAAGAAAGCGTTCTCTCCGAACGAATCACTTGTAGTTCCTTTAGCTCTGGTTTCGCCCTAGTTTTGGAAGATACGTTCGAGTCTTCTTTGATGATTCTTCGCATGGATGTCTCAAAAATGGCGGTGGCAAACAATTTTTGCACGGACCGATTTGATCATGTTTGCCGTACGTGAAAATCGCGGACCTCCACTTCCTGGCCAAGGACCATCCTGTTGAGTCTTTTTGATGCAATAAACTGCAATTGAATGACATCATATCATCTTGGCAATCTCCTTCGGCGTCTTCTGGGTGAGCAGCAAACTCCTAATCACGTTTTAGGCGTACATTTAAAGTTTCAACATGTTCGCATTGTTTTTCCTGTCGCACCCTGTACTAGATCGCAACTAACCAAATGTTGCCGAGATTCTCGTTAGAGTGTAAGGTTTACATTCGATCAGTTGCACAATTGTCCAATGTCATGCCTATTGGATTTTGGAAAATAAAATCGATGAAGCCTCATCGATTTTTTCAAAATCCAAACAATCTATCTACAATAATGTCGAAAGTCAGTAGATTAGGAAAAAAACTTTTTTTTGAAATAATATTTGCATTCTAGAACTGCTGGTAAAAATGGAATATAGCATACGATTTTTTTTAAGAATCATTATATCGCAAAAACTTATCTCCTGAACACAGCCACAATTTTTCTATTAAATTACCCTACGGACTTATTGAATGGCTTGTCAACAAACTAGCATAAGAAAAGAAATTTAACAAAAGTAAACATGAGATAATTGTGTAGATAACATCCACTTATTTATAACTGAAAAACAATATTAAAACCAGACTATTTTTGATTTTTCACATTTTAATTATTGAGTTTCATCCAAGTAACACACAAAACAGTGTTTTAGAATGATTAATAAGTTTATGTTTTATAAATGTATAAACGTATTGTAAAACATGTCAAGTTCGGAGCGGTTTGATTATTTCGTATTCTATATATTACTCTGACTAACGATCGAGCTTTTTGAAATACTTTTTTCACTGCTGCAAGTGATTCATTGTATTATTGTTATTAAAAACAAGGTTCCATACATTTATAAAACATGAACAGGACAAGATCTTATGGGTAGTTTTAAGAACTGTTGAAATTATTTTACAACAACGATGTTTTGCAAAACGTGT
>JASCZW010014659.1:0-22368 GCA_034211315.2 Aedes japonicus
TTAAGCACATGTATTGCTATTTTATATATTATATTTAGATATATTGTATTACATTTACATTACATTTACATAACATTACATTACATTTACACATTACATTATACGTTACATTTACCTTCACATTTATATTCGCATTTAGCATTACATTGCATTACATTTAGCATTACATTTACGTACATTTGAGATTGCATTTACATTACATTTACGATACATTTACATTGCATTATGATTTACATTTACATTTATACATTTACATTACATTTTACATTACATTTACATTACATTTACATTACATTTACATTAGCATTTACATTACATTACATTACATTTTGGCATTCTAAAAAAACCTTCTACACTTTCAGTATTAACCAGCTGAAGAAGACTGATGTTCTGCGTGGTTGTAGCGCGTTCAGTTAAGGTGGCTCCACATCAGAATACCGCATCACGAAAATAACAGTCTGCAGGTTCATACTCAGGCGATCAGATCCTCTTCGGAACTTTTAGACAGTAAAATATAACCCATTATAAAGCTTTTGACATATTTTTATCATTCAACTTCAAAACCATAACCGCACCATACACTTAACTCCCCTCATACGGTTCTGTACAGCATCTGGCTTGCAGCTTCTGCCAGTTCCTCAGGCCTTTTCTTTGTGTCCTCCTCAGATTTCATCTCTCGTAGATATTTCCGGCAGTGCCCCCAGCCTCGCAATAGCTCCGGCATTTCTCGATGGGCTGTAGCGCCGGCGAATAAGGTGTGGTTCACGAGAGCCCCGTTAGCTAACGACCACTCCAGGACAACATTTGATTAGTTGCACGAAGTTAGGGGAAGCAGACGCTTCTGTAGACGCTTTTTAAGGTAGACCTCCCCATTCGCAGTCCCGGTAGTCACGGTAGAACGGCGCAAGCTGGACGGTGAAGAACAGTAGCCCCGGAACCTGCTGGAAGAGACAATAAGGCTTCGTTGGCATTTGGGGTGTACAGTTTCTTTGGGCCGGCGTATTCTCACCGTGCATATGCCGTTCGCCGCAGCGCACTTTTGTCCAGCATGTAGTCCCACCCGGTCCTTGGCTCTCTGAACGAAAAAATCAAACAGATTCAACTTTTTGGCCACATCCCTGACCGTTAAACGCGCGTTCATGACACGCTCGTGATTCTGATCGCTATTACAGCATCCATTCTGACTCCTGCATCTCTCCTTCCGTTCGATGCTTAGAGTTCGTAATGCTCAAAATCAATTCGCGACATTTGCTTTTTGGGTGAGACCATTGGCCACAGATTAATCTAATCTCAATCTTATCTAATCTCATGCACCAACGCAGCCAATTCTTGAGGTCACTGAAGAAGCGTATGGTTTCTTGAATACATCATTTTCTTGTCGTCGGCTGAGCCAATCTAGCATAGATGCTAGAAAGATCGGTTTATGCTCCTTTTGCCTGTGGATGAATTTTTGGCATTTGAACCAAAAGCCTGGCAATAATTGCCAAAGGTTACAGCGCCTTATCTTGCTCAATGGTTTTTAGTCCACGGATTAAATTCGCTGGCTGAAAATAAAGCAGAAAAATATTGCAAGGGGATGTTAGAAATATAAAATGAGAATGAATGTGTGCTGTCTTTGCATGGACTTGCATGGTTCATTGCCATGACAGGAAAAAAAAATTCATACAATACTCGGAAATTCTGGATGGATGATCCAAAATTATATACCGTATAAAGAATACCGACATTTTTCGTGGTAGGGTAAGATTTCCAAGCACGCTAGCTTTACCGGGGGTCGCGCTATGGGCATGCGTTGAAAGCTAGGACTGCTCTCCAAGGTATAGCTGACGAGATACAGCGTTTCTTACTCAGGCCGCTGTTTGAGCCGCTACACCTCCTTGGTGACGGACGTCAAGGCACGCTCCTTTTACCTCCTCAATCTGGCTGATGTCAGTAGCAGGACAACAGTGCTCAGGGCTCAGGTACCAGCTGGCTAAATACGCAACCCTTAGCTGGCGGTCTCTGTCGCTCTCTTGACCCGTGAAAGCATGAGGTAGGAACTTCAGAGTATTCAGAGTTATGTTTAGATTATTTGTTCACATTTGTCAGACTAATTATTTAGAAACAGGTTAAATTTATTTATTATAATTGAAAACTATTAAATAATAGTAATATCATTAAAAAAACTGTTTACCAGACTTTTTCATGAGAAAGTACCGGACAAAATTGTATGGTGCTGTTTTTGTCGCCATAATTTTATGTGGAACACTAATGGTAAATGCCGTGTCAGTTCAACTCTCAACGTCGATAACTTGCTTGCCAGTTTGTCTGGTACGTTTCAAACCAGTCATTTGATTGGAAATGTTATTACCTTTACGGTCTGGAAACCATTCAAGGCTACGTCTCCTTGTTACGTGGCACCAGTATATGCATATATGAGGTACTTTGCCAGCCTTCGTAGTTCTGTAGTTCCAGATCATTTCTTTAATCTTTATCGACTACCACAGCATCTTTCTTTAGTTGTTATTCGCCTTTGAGAAACGCAATGAAATATCTGATAGATACTGGAGACTAATTAAATTTATAAGGCCTTTATACCGCAAAGCGTTATCCGTTGTGCTTCTGCAGAAGGTTGGTGCTTCAGATACCCTCTGGTACCATTCATCGGTCATAAAACAGTTGTATTGTCACTGTGATCAGAGCAGTGGAACGCATAGCCCTTAGTGCTGCAGCCTATCATTGCAGGCAGACTAAAATGCCCTTTTCTGATCCGGAAAATCTTAAGCAGTGGTCCGCCTGCCTGCAAAGCAAAAAGGTGCGTCTCTTCAGTATAACACTTTGTGGAATTTTGCCAGACAGTTCTTGTCATACTTGGGTTGCAGCAACAATGATCTCCTTTGAAGGCAAAATGAATGAGCATTAAATTTGACAGAATAATGGTTTTGAACCGACCGAAAGATTGTTGGTACTCTTCCGACCAACTCCATCGTGCGTCCTTCTTAAGAAAGTTATCCATGGGGGCTCTGAGATCGTTCATCTGCTTGATAAAGCGGCCGTAGCAGTTAACCGCTCCAAGGTAAGACCTCAGCTACTGGACATCCTTCGATGACGGCATCTTGGAAATGGCTTTCGTCTTGGCACCGTGCTCTGGAACACTTCAGAAAACTTCCGCTTGAGTCTGTCCACGGTTTCGTTGAGTTGTTGATGAAGTACGTTTACCAGACTGCTGCTGATCGGTATGGCACAGAGATCGAATTGTTCTATGGTTTCGATGCCAAGTACGGTCAAATCGGGATTGTCAGCAATGAAGATTCGTCCTTCCTTGGCGAACGTTGCCAATCGTGATGCCTGTTCTAAATTCTGCAATAGCCATGAGACTGTTCCCAGAAGCAGTTTCTGTCTTTCGATAATATCCCATGTCTGTTCCGATATGACAGTAATGTCTGGAATTTGACAGCCCGCCGTGTAGGTCGCCAAAAATGTTGAATAGCCAAATCAAGATAGAACTAATGATTAGTAAAAAATTTTCCCTGTCAGCATAGCAGCAGCATGGCCTACTGCTCTGCTACAAGAACCCTTTCTTTTTTGTCGTCCAACCGCCCATTGTAGACGACCGACTTTCATGGTTTGGACTTTGGGAACTTCTCCTAGCAACTCATGCAATCCGTGGTTTGATAACATTCTCCACGTTCTGTCTTCCATATAAGCTACGTTAGTAGCATGCACGCAACACCTTCCGTTTATCGTGGGTGACCCCCGTGTAGTGGTTAATATCCATACCTCTCACGCCAAAGTCACGAGTTCGAATCTCACCCCCGTACAAGTTACGAAAGTACCTGAAAATCTCGATAGTAAAGAAAAGTTAATGAATGTAGATATTCAACTCCGTAGGGAAGCAAGGTAGAGTCCTCCAAATTCCAAAGTAGACACGCCACAATGCGTCGTTGTAAATCTCTGCTAGTGTCGTTATCCACGGTCAGATGCATGAATTCGACCCTCGCCACGATTTCATCATCGTCGATCAGAACTCTGGATGGATGGCTCACGTCTTTTCGTTAACCACTTTCATCCAGGTATGTTGTTTTCGAAGTATTATGAAATATCCAATCCTACTAGCTTCGGCCTTAACTAGGATGTATGATCCGCCATCCGCCAGTTTCATGTTACCATATCAACATCATAAAAAATGTGACCTGCATTTTTTTAAATTGTACCATTCATGGCGATCATCAGTCTTCGAATAACACCATCTTAATCAATGTTTAAAAGAATATACAAAAAACCACAACCTTTCCGTAACCCTCCTCGAGATTTGAGACGATTCGAATGTATTCTAGAAACTCTAACGACACACATCACACGCTCTGTCGTTGCCTTCGCTATCTGAAGATGGAAATCTTATTCCTCCTCCCTTATCACAGCCGGGTAAGGCGCAGCTACAAAGCAACACCGTGCTGGAGGTGGCTGGGTTCGGTTCCGGTCTGACCTAGCCATTTCTCGTTAAGGAAAATTTGTCGACTCCCTGGGTATAGGGCATGATTATACTTGCTATACAATCATACTAATGAAAACTGGTACCTGGCAGCGAAGGCTTTCAATTTAGAACTGTGGAAGTGCATTTAGAACACTAAGTTGAAAAAAAGCAATAAGCAAATTGTGCGATCAAATGTTCATGATGCCACGTTTTGATAACTTGAATGACTTTCCAACAGCACGACACCTCGGCCGAACCCAATGAGGTGTATACAGGTGGCGAAGAGAAAGGAATTTGTCGGTCTTAGCACCGAAAAATATGTAAACAATCCATGATTACGGATAGTAACGTAAAATTCCAAAAACAAGCGAATGATAACAAAGCAAGTTTACTTTACCCAGTTTACCTTTTACTGCACAAGAAGGCATTTTTCAGCTGAAACCTTTCAAAAACTATACCGAAAATAAACATTCCATCTTGTGATTTGCTGCTGTTGTGAATAGTTGTTTTTGGAGATCTACGTCACACATGTTTACAAAAAACAGGCTGTGTATCATCTCACGAACACAATGGCAGTATTTTACATTACATAAATACAACTGAACCACTTCTACTTCCCCTGTATAGGGCCGAGCCGTCCATTGACGTATGTCTCTGTGCCAGCATTGTAAGGGGTGTATTCGAAAAAAATAGTACACACATTTCTTCTTTCGAGCATCTTCCGCAAAATCGAACTTAGGCTTATCAACGAAATATTCTTGCCCAGGAAATTGACGTAAGTTTCGTTATCCATCACAATGGAACACGAATTCGTGAGCATCTTCTTGTAAAGTTTTCGCGGGCGTGGGTTTTCGCAGTGATGATTTGTTCTTCATTCCGGTTTGGGGCTTTATGCACCTTGTCAACATGTATCCCAGCACGCTTTGCCAACCACGCATCCCACAAAGGAATAGGCCACAATTACACCCACCATCACCACAACGCCGGTGGTCCACTCTATTGAGGGACTGGTTGTCAACCGATCGACGACCGCATCCACGGAAAAACAAAACAAAACAAGTTGACTCATCTTGCACAAAAGATTCATGAAGGCAAATTTGTGTTTACTTCATGTTCGCTAGGAACAGTGCGTGATGACTAATATTTTGACTCAGTTAGGGTGCAATTTGAGAATTGAATATGATATTTTTAAGCTCTGATTAGGATACGGGGGTACAACCAAGCCCGACGTGGAGACAGCAATAACACACACACTTCCAACCTCTTTACCAAACACAGTCAGGACTAAAGGTTATACGGAATCAAATTGCACCACTTTTAAATGGCTGTAACTTTTTACCCGTTGGGTATTTTCTATTGAAATTTTAGGTGAATTGGCTCAATGTGTATTTGTATATTCTACTATAGTTTACTGGCTTACTCGTATTTTTATTTTACATTATAACGTCAGATTTTTATTTTATGTTATGATATTAAATGATATGATATTATTGTATTTAAATTCATTTGAAAAAAATTGCTATAGTACCTGTGAGCTCACTACAAAAAGTTTTTGTGATTCAAGGAAACGGAACAGTACTTCGAAATTTTTTATTTAATATTCTTCATATGCTATATAATTTCAGATCATCCATGGATATTCCAAGTATTGTAAAATATGTTTGAACTATTTTTTTTTTCATAGCTACTATATTGTCTTAACTTTCAGGTTTAAAAATGGAATTGTTACTATCATTCTAACATTTACTTACTATATTAAATATCATTATAATAATCATTCACTATATTTTTTATCAGTTTAATATTCACTTTATTTTATATATTACTACATGACATTGCATATATATTGGGCAGGGAGGGAGCATCAGGGTATCATTCAAGCTGGACAATGGAGTGGTATGACAGCCGGAGTCTAGGAGGGAATAAACAGTATCATTTTCTTATCCTACCGATTCGATTGTGATGTTGCGAATTCTACTCCAACAGTTTCAGTGAGAGTGACGCGCCCTTCTTAACAAGCCATCCCGTAGAAAACTTGATGAGTATTGCGAATTGGGTTATGCGATTTGTTGGATCAATTCGTTGGAAGGAGAATCTTATGTTCCCGCGAGTTTCGCGTAAGTGTCTCTGCTTACGGGTCCGCCCACCGTTTTTGGCCCTTCATACAGCGTTACTGTAAATGCAACCCGGTAACTCAATTTGATCTTGCTATTAAGGACATACACGACGGAATCCCCTTATGGCAGGAGCGATGGCTTCCTCATCCACACATGCACACTTTGGGTTTGCTCAACAAAATATGCCAAATTAATCCACTTACCTGCAGTAAATGATTGCCATACTGCTAATAGGACAGCAGAACACAATATTTAATCAGTTCACACTGTTTATTTCACTGAAAACACTCTGAATTGATCAACTAGTGCTTATTTCCACAGTGCAGGTAATTTTTCGGCGTATTTGTTTACCGTTTAAAGCCAGGATCTGCCTCTTATTTTCTCACAAAAAACTGTATTTCCACTTCCCGTAGCCACTTGAAAACTATTTACTTTCACTGAGAGATTAATTATCATCGCGCTCTTGAAAGCAGTGGAGGAAAAATCTGTTTAATTAGCGAGAATGGTGCAAAAATTCAGTAGCCGGTCTCAAAACTGCGCGTTTTGCTTTTTTCTAATTTACACTCAGCTGTGCGTAGCGTAGCAGAGCGCAGTGTTGTCAGCAACTGTTTGCGCGAGTGTGCTGGACTGATAAAAGTTTTGATTAACGAAGTAAAAAATGTCGTGTCTTACTAAAAGAAGAGAAGCGTTTTTTTGTGTGAACGAGCTAAAAAAGTGATAAGAAGTGCTGTTGATCCCTTATTGTGAACATTTGAAAACCCGTGGAATAGTGGTTTTACTTCACCGTCAACTGAGGCTAAATATCATCGAAAAATAAGTTCCGGAGAAGAATCTGTCGGTGAATCTTCCGACTTTACAAATGACATTCCTATAACTGCCCCAAATGATACTGGTTTTGAAAATCCTGGTCATACTTCCGAATCCGATGGTGAGTGTGTTTTTGATTTGCTTTGCAATTGCTTGTTGATTTGTTTGTTGTTTGGAAAGAAAGGGTAAACAGCCTTCATTCCCTTCCTTTTCCTTGGAAGCACGAACCAGGGGTAGGGGAGTCTGAGTTGACTTGATCCCCCTTTTTCGTTATGGATATATCTCTGCGGAAAAAATGAAACTTGATGTTGTTTTTTCACAGGCTCATAGTTTCATACTAACCCTTATGTGTTCGACAAAAAACAACACCTTTAAGTGTTCGACAGGGTACACGGGTACCCACCAAATTCAAATAATTGTAACTCTGGCAATTATAGACCGATTTCAAGCATATTTTAAGCACTGTTGGATGAAGAATCTCATCCGCTTTATGGAAATTATATGCAATATCTATTTAAAAGCATCTGGTTTCCGGAAATCCAGGGTTCTGTAAGGAGACACTTTTTGGGAATATCAATTGAATTTCCTGGAATGGATGTCACAATCTTTCGAATAACGCTATAAAATGGTTTCAGTTGACTCTTAGTATTCACAGTCTTCAGCAGTGAAATTTTGACGCAATTTTGGTCAAATGTGTCAAAAGTTATTAGGGATCTTAATAAAAACTGAAACACGTCCAAGGTTCTCAAACTAAACATATTGTTCTTATAATTTTTATCTCGCTTCGTAATCTGAAGCAAATTTCACCATAATAATACTATAAAGACGATTCGTTATGGGAAATCGACTATACATTATCTGTTCTAGATTAAAAAAAACGCGGGAAAAAAGTCTCGACTTGTTGTTCTGGATAAAAATATTATTGTCGAAGCACAGGCGTCAAAGGCACATAAATGCATAGTCATTTTTGTGAACAGCAATGATCATACTGATTACGTCATGCATGAAGTAATTTTTAATGAATCGTACTTTAAAACCAAAATTGAAAAAAAAGACAATCATTTTTTGGAACATATGTGCTGAAAAAAGTGGTACATGATGAGGTTTCCATTAAAACATACATTAACTTACCAAAACTCCACATTGAAATAAAGTAAAGCAAATCAAATCTTTTCATTTTTATTAAAATTACAAAATAAAATAATATCTCTTTGTATTTGTAGTACGTACCCAAGTAACTTCGAAGTGTTTCAAAATAAGAGTTCATTATATTATATGAGTAAACAACATTCAACTGGTTTCGTGTGAAAATAATAATAACAATGTGGCAATTGAATTCTGTTGCATAACATGAGCTGTCGTTGGTTGTCAGAGTTCAGTATGACGTGAAAAGGTCCCTGGAATCGGTTTTCAAACTACAAAATCCCATTTATTATCTCAGATGCATAATTTCAAACGTTTTCAATACATTTTATGTTTCAGCTGTCTACTCAAAGACTCATTCGATAGTATATGATTGAAATAAGAACTTTAAAATTTAAAATTCACCAATATTTGTTTTCAACTAGATGTATGGCTTAATATTTGCCCCAGACTCCCCCAACCTTTAAAAAGGATTCTTACTCTGAAGCTTTATGCTTTTTTAAAAATGTGAATATTGTAGGGAATAATTAAATGAATGTACTGTAATCCACAAAGAAAAAATAAAATTACTGGCAACCATGACCGTTTTCTTCATGATGCACCAAAATATCATATGAGAGCAAAAAAGGGTTTGCACTACTACATGCATGTTGAATACTAAGGATTCAAGAGAGTTTCACCTTAAATGGAGCTGCATACATGACAAAGTCGTAGAAGGGATGGTGGCTACCCTACATACATACATACATACATACATACAATTGGCTCAATGTGTATTTGTTTACGCAATGTAAGTAGCACTGACAAATGTGCAATCGTTGCGAAGATGGAGTCGGAAGAACAGCAACGGCGCAAAGAAATTTTTCGCACGTACCATCAGGAGGAAGCTGGGAATGGTGCATTCTACGGTGTCTCGTGTTTTAAATCGGTACCACGAACGTTTGACTATCGATCGATCCAAAAAATAAGAGACAAAAATGGATCTCCGTATAGTGCTATGGATCACAAGCGGGTACTTCAAGCTTTCAAGAGGAATTCCAACAGTTCAGTTCGAGATGTGGCGAAGAAACTGAATCTAGGAACACGTACAAAGTCCAAAAGGAGCCTTATCGCGATGAACGGCAGAATACGGTAGGTAAAACACGTACACGGAAGTCTCTACACCCAGATGTTGACGAAATCACATTGCCTTGTTATGGATGATGAGACGTTTGTAAAAGCAGACTTTTGGCAGCTTCCGGGGCTCCAGTCTTTCACTGCTCGTCTTAAATTCGATGTCCCTGGGGACGTTTGAGAGTAGCAGATGTCAAAGGTTGCCAAAGATATGCCAAAAAAATATGATTTGGCAAGTAATTTGCTCGTGTGGAAAGCGGAGCACCCCATTCGTGACAGCTGGAACGGTAAATGGGCAGATGTACCTAAAGGAATGCCTCCAAAAGCGTCTACTTCCTCTTTTGAGGCCACACAATGGTTCTACGATTTTCCGGCCGGATTTAGCCTCGTGCCATTACTCGAAAGAGGTTTTGGAATTGTACAAGGCTAAGTAGGTCAATTTCGTGCCGAAGCATCTCAACCCCCGAACGCACCAAAACTGGGCCAATTGAAAAGACTGGGCCATCATGAAGCAGGCACTTCGGAAGCATCCTAAATCGGAGGAAGATATGAAGAAAAAATGAATTGCCACGCAAAAAAATGTTGGTCCAAATGTTGTACAGGACCTTATGAGTAGTGTAAAGAAGAAGGTTCGTGCATTTTTATATGGAATTGAAATTGAATCAAACAAACTTGGGAAAATATTTATAACATGTTTTATTTTACTCCTGAAAGTTTGAAGATGATTGGTTGAACGGGCGAATTCGGCCAAATATTTGAGTGTGTCGCAATTTGATTCCGTACACCCTTTAGTTGGAATTCAGTGAAAATTAACAAACTTTCTTCTAATTTTCTAGTTACAGGTATTCCACTAAACAGCTAACACTCACTAGGATTTATTATTATTCCTTTGTTCTATTACAATCTTCCGTTTCTTCGGGAGTTCAAACTTAGATTGTCATAGTAAAAGCGAGCAAATTCCTTCAAAACTTCAAGTTTATCTTTTGACCGACATTTCGCCTTTGACTTACAGAACACGAGTGCACGAATTTACAAACTGTCAACAATTTCCGGTTGCCATGAACTGCTTATTACGATCGTAATATCACTGCAAAACTTTAACTAAATCTGATTTGTACTTCAACCAGACGTGCAGCCTGAACTGAATTTCTCCTTAAAGCCAACAACAATTATTCACCGACAAAACAAGTTTCAGTCCATTAAACCGCAGCATAATTCCGGCAGTTAAAAAGCAACCATACAATCCCTGGTCCCCAGGATCGCTACAAGTTGCCAACCGCATATAGCCACAAACAGTCGCAAACAGTCAGCGGGTGCTACGATGATTATGATGATGATGATGTCAAAGGCAATTGTCATAGATCATAAACGCCTCGCTTATGCCCGAACGTGCTGGAGCCCCACGACCAGGGCGAAAAAAGTGCGAGGATATGTGAGAGTTTTCCCGGAAGCACTTTCACCACCACCGAAAACTATGTTTCAACCCGTCCGTCCTCTGCCACCGACCGAAACGTGAGGGAAACATTTTTGCGGGAAAAATGCCACCCCAGACCGGCTCCCATATCAAAGGACCGTTTTGGAACCACGTTTTGTGTGGAACCTACATATG
Source organism: Aedes japonicus (assembly GCA_034211315.2). Classification (NCBI taxonomy): domain Eukaryota; kingdom Metazoa; phylum Arthropoda; class Insecta; order Diptera; family Culicidae; genus Aedes; species Aedes japonicus. The sequence continues at coordinate 11,243 of JASCZW010014659.1, forward strand.
TCGGGGACGACGGCGACGACGACGACGAAACGGTACGGTGCTTGTGATGTCTCGGGGATCACATTTGAATGTACCGTCCCACGGTGGCAATTGTTCGGGATGATGTTCGTTCCGGGGGGAGAAGCAAATATCAATTACTTTAAACGGTTATAGTCTTGGTTCGTGGCTGGGTACGACCACAACCGGGGCGAATATATGTCGTTGGTTCCATGCTAGTCCGGGGAACCCTTTTCCCCCAGCCCCGGGGAAAGGACACTGTGAGATGAATATTTTATTGTGCGATAAACCTTTATGGCCATCAAAAGTTCATCTGCAAAGTGCGATTTTTGATGGTGTCGGGATTTATGACACGAATCTGATTTTGGGATTTTATGATACATGTTGTATATGTTAACTAGGGTTGGTTATTGCTATGACAATCTATCGCAATTAGGCAACCGATTTAAAGCTAAATGATTAAATTCAAATGAAATTCCTTTGCCGTGGGATGCCGGCGTTTCCTCCAATGTGTTGCTATGAGAAGGTGATCACTTCGATTATATTTAGAAAGTACTCCAACAACATTAAGTCAACAGTGGGAAAGTCGTGCATCAGGTAACATTGCGGTGAGGTGACAAACGGTTTCTGCACCTATCACTGGCAAACTACCAATCTGTCACTTTCAGCAACGAAATGGTTAAACCTTGTTAGGGTGTAGTAGGCGTTCTTCGCCTCAGCCAAAACGGACTCAACGATAATCGAAGCAAGCTCCGACAATTACACAACTAACCTCCCCGACAGCATAAAGCCTACAATCCGAACACCTTTCGCCCAGATTGGAACAGTGCTTGTCGAACTATTAACTGTCAGAGGTTGAGAATCGAGACAAACATGTTTTCCTCCTACAGCTCGGTGCTAAGTGGCGCCCAGCGAGCAATTGACAGGCTGCTCTTACACGGAGTGCAGTGAGGAACATGGCGCGGAAAATGTTCCCGTGACACCTTTCCCAGCGAGCCACGCTTGAGATATCATAAGTTCAGCAAAGGTCCACCCGGAGGAAATCTGTCAACGTGTCGTTGTTGGAGCTAGGCAGCCAAATGAAATGAAATTGTAACACACATTCGGTCGTGACTGTGTAGGGAAATGTATCTGATTTGACGTATATGGGTTGGAAAATAGTCGAGCCCGAATGTGACCCAGTTGTTACGCGGGTGAGCATGGTTTTTAAAAAAATCCGCCAGACATTCCGACAACCGTCTATTTTGAACACTTCTTACAACCAACAGAGGTGGCAAAATGCCATTCAAGACAATAAAATCGATAAAAGCAATTATTGGTTTACCCACTCTCCCTCTTTCTGATATGGTTGTACAGAATGGGTGATACGTGTGTCTGTTATCGTCACCCGGATGGGTTGTCCAGAAACAAACAGCAGCAGCCACCGACCACTGCTGGCCGGATTGATGGCCATTCTACTGCCAAACAATTGTGTGTTTTGTGTTCTGGGGCGAATCGTGAGGAGAATTTTCACGAGTGGATTATCGGTGTGCCGACTTCGGAAGAGCCCGCCCGGCAGAAGCAAAAGTCGTTGCAAAAATGAACTCTTTCTCCCCATTCGTGTGGGTATGACGGTTCCAGGGAGGGCATTTATCTCCAACTCGATTCAATAGTCGTCTCGTCTTGAAAGTGCTTATCGATCCCTCACTTTGCTGCCGCTGATGACCATTGTTTCGGGGAGGAAATTCGAGACGCGCTCGAGGTGATTGAATTGCAAAAGTGCACAAGTACTTCGAAGACATGCTGGTTCGGGCTGAAGAAAGGGTTTCAATTTGGGAAATCCTCTACACTTAATTAATTTTCTTTCGGCTAGCGTAGTTTGAACACTTAAATGATTTGATTGCTATGATAAAATCAATAGTATATATGGAGCTGATGTATGTAACTCAAATACATCCGTTTGGTGACAGGAAGATGAATGAAATTAACATTCACAAGTAGTATTCTCAAATATCTTATTACAAGGTTAATATCTTAGGTAAAATTCAATAAAACTTACTTTTCTAACGAACTAAATTCCAGATAACGAAGTTTGTTTGCAAACCTGATTGAGCATTACCATTTACCGCCCGAGGTTCCTACTCAATTATTGCAAGATCCACTGTTATTACTAAGAGAGCCAACTGAAGATGGTTGGGACCAACGTACATCCTCAATGTGTAAAAACTGGTGATGATATGATACCACCCATTGAAGCACGGAAACTAAGTCCAACAGCAATAGGCTCTCCTCTCTGCTTGATTTGATCAAGCCATAATAACCCCTGATTCAAGCCATTGTATTAAAGGCCAAAACCCGGCTGTGTGGATCGATAGGCAACATCAGTTATACAGGGTGCGGCAGAAGATAATGCGAAAATTTGTTCTAGTTCTTTCAAATCCCATTTTCAACGAATTCAAGCATTAATATCAACATTTTCGAGTGCAGTTATCTTTATAAAGTCCTTTTAAACAAATTTATTCAATGTGTGCTCCTCTTTTAGTAATAACATCCTCGAGCCAATGCTGGACGCCACAGCATGCCTTTCGAACGTAGTCCTCCGACATTGACTGCCATGTGCACGGTTGACTTCAGGGTTTTCACACTAGGGTGTGATGTTTTGCAGGCTCGTGCTTCAACATATGCCCAAATCGAATAATCCAACGGATTAAGATCTGGACTGCTAGAGGGCCACAAATCCTTCGGCCAAAACTTCATGTTATCGTTCAACCATTGTTGGGTTCGATTGGACGTGTGACACGGCGCTCCATCCTGCTCCATCCTGACAACGTTTTTGTCCTCGGAGAAGTTGGCCTTCACCCAGGGAAGCACTTGGTCCTTTAAAATACCGATATACACTTCGGTATTGATTTTAACTCCAGCATCAATGAAAACAAGCGGCATTTTCAAACCGTTGGACACCATCAAGCCAAACATCATGACACCAGCCGGATGTTTGGTTTGAAATTTGAATTTCACTTTTTCCAAGACGTACTACATTTTTGGAAACAGGATTATCATTTTTTCCTTCTTCAAGAAGAAAGCAATCTCTTGGAAGGAGTCACTCATAGTACCTTGACCCGGTCCGTAATCAAGTGGCGTTTCACTCTGGCTCTAGAAGATGTATGCAGATCTTCTTTGATGATTCTCCGCAAGGATTTCTCCGAAATATTGGCTTACTTTGCCAGTTTTCTTGTGGAACGCACCGGGTTGCGAGCAATTTTTGCACGGACCGATTTGATCACGTTCGGCGTGCGTGCAAAGCGTGGACGTCCGCTTCCCGGCTTCCGCTGCTTAGGACCATCCTGCAGGGACTTTTTTATGCGATAAACTGTTGCCAAATGGCACCCTACCACCTTGGCAATCTCTTTCGGCTTCTTCTGGGCGAGCAACAAACTGGTGATCACTTCTTTCGCGAACATTTTGAATGCAATAAAACAAATAGAATGTTTGGATGCAGCACTGGAAAGTAAACAGAAAAAAATACACTTTCGAAGGAAATTAGTCACAAGCTACACGAATTAACCCAATAGTCAAGTTTGAACATTTTCGCATTATTTTCTGCCGCACCCTGTATTGTCATATTCACGGAAATTAAAAGAATCTTCTTCCAACAACAATTGATCAAAGCGAGCAATCTAACATGAGTATGCCCCAATGCACTATGGTACGAATAGACAAATTTCGCGATCAAATTCGATAACTCGAAAAGCATTAACATTGGGCAGATGATGTCTTCGGGAGATGTAATTTAAAAAAATTAGATCTATCTTTTGGTTTGAGTGTTCATAATAAAATTTCAACTTTTTATTCTTATGATTTAGAGCATTTTTTGCTTCTTACAGAATTGTTGATATTTAAATTTAATGAAACATCTTCGTATCGTTTTATAAGAGTTTATCTGACTTTCCTTAGGGTGGGACTTAAAAAACAGTTTTTTTGTTGTAACTTTTCTATTTCAATTTAAATTTGAAAACTTTGCAGAGTTTACTTCTAGGGTATAAAATGACACACGTTTTGAATATGCAAGACAGTTGCTAACTATTATAGAGACTAACATACATAACACTTGCAGTTTCTTCATCGATTACCCATTAAATGGTCAATTCAAATGTTTCTTAGTTGGTAGTATTGCCACAGGTAGTACGTATAGCCGATTTTCTTACGTTTGTCGTTAAAACACTACTGCCATCTATCCAGCTTTATCATCCATCATAGTTGGATGATCAACAGATGGCGCAGGTGTGTTAGTGTCGATGATTTGTAGTGCAAAATGTTCGATGTGTGATGTCTGTTTGTCCTGTGATATAAATGTTAATAAATAAATGGAGATGGATAAATGTACAAATATAAACATTTTCATAAAAAAAAACTCCCCTTGTTACGCGTTTTGATGATAATTGTTGATGATGCTGTTCAAAAATTATGCCGAAAAAATGCAACACTACCATTTTAAAACGAGTTTTTTTTAAAGGGGACAAATAGGGAAATAGGGAAACAATTTTGCATAGATCTTGTAGATGGAGGCTTGTACTTTCAGTTCGCGTACTCTGTGTCTGCAAATATTAACTAATCTATATAAATAAAAATGAGTTGGGGTTTCCTTTGTCACAATTTAACTCGCGAGCGGAAGGACCGTTTGGCAAGATTTTTCCTTTGTTGATTCCGTCTTGGACACCGGAAGGTACTTATGATGGTTTGAAATCCCTTCCTTCTCTGGAAAGGGGGCTCCACTATACAAGTGAAGCAGAAATTTCTGTATAACTCTGAGAACTGATCAGCAAACGAACCCAAATTTCAGCATGCGGAAGTTTCTGGAGGCAAGCAATGTTTCTATGGCAGTCAGAGACCCTCCCTCTCTAGAAAAGGGAGGCTCTCGTACAAATGAAGCAGAAGTTTCTACACATGTCAAGAACCAATCAACCAAATGCAACCAACTTTGGCATGTGGGGATTTTAAAGGCAATAAATGTTTCTACGATAGTTCAAGACCCCTCCCTCTCTCTGTTAGGTTGGGGACGGTTGCTCCCATACAAATAAAACAAAAAGCTTCTACATAACTCGAGAGCTAATCAAGTAAATGGAGCCAAATTTGGCAGGTAGGTTTCTGAAGGTAAGAAATGTTTCTGAGGTAAATCGAGACCCCCTCCGCCCTCTGTAAGAGGGGGCTCTTACAAAATGAAACACAAATCTGTGCACAACTCGAGAACCAATCAAGCATATGGAATCCAATTTCACATGTGGAGGTTTTTTAAGGAGATAGATGTTTCTATGGAAGTTTGGGACCTCCTCTGCCATCTGAAGCGGGTGGGAGATGGGTTTCCATACAAATGAAACACAAATTTCTGAATAACTCTGAGAACTTATTAGTTAATGGAATCAAATTTGGCATGTGGAGGTTTTTGAAGGCAAGAAATGTTTCTATTGTGGTTTGAAACTCCTCCGCTCACTGAAAGATGGGTCTCTTATACAAATAAATCACGAATTTCAGCATAACTCGAGAATAAATCAAGCAAATGGAACCAAATTTGGCATGTGGAGGTTTTGGAGGGTAGATTTCTATATACATAAACTATGAATTTCTGTCTGTCTGTCTGCCTGTCAGACCCTTATAGACTCGGAAATTTCTGAACCGACCAACGTGAAAATTATATGAAAGGGGTTTTTGGGGCTGGAAAAGGATCTTATGATTGTTTGAGACCCCTGCTCTCTCAGGAAGGAGGGCTCTGATACATATGAGACACAAATTTCTTCATAACTCGAGAACTAATCAAGCAAATCGAATCAAATTTGGAATGTGGGGGGTTTTGAAGGCAAGAATGTTTCTATGGTGGTTCAAGACCCCTCCCTTTTTTGAAAGGGCGAAGGGTTCAAACAAATGAAACTCAAATTTTTATTCTAATCGAAGTGCCCCGTGTGATGGTTCGAGAACTAATCAAGCAAATGGAACCAAATTTGGCATGTGGGGGGTTTTGAAGGCAATTATTGAATGGTGGTTTGAGAAACCACCCCCTCTGGAAGGGAGGGCTCCCATACAAATGAAACACAAATTTCTACGAAAAATAAGAATTATCCAGGATACTTAAACACAAAACGTTCTTGGGTGAGAAGCATGTTTTGATAGAAGTTTTAACCCCTGCTTATTCAAGAAAAAAAACTCATTCCTAAAAAAAACCATAAAAGTGCCAGTTACATTAAATTTTCCTTCATTTAGTTGCAAGCGTAGCAGCGTACGCACTGGGTTCAGCTAGTAAGGGAATAAAATATCTTCCAAAATCTTTTTTTTTACAGTTCAACCCCTACAACATTTTTTTTATAATCACTAGCAACTATCTTGTTTATTCAAAATGTGCGTCATTTTATACCCTAGAAGTAAACTCTGTAAAGTTTTCAAATTTAAATTGAAATAAAAAAGTTACAGCCAAAAAACTGTTTTTTAAGTCCCACCCTAAGGAAAGTCAGAAAAACTGTTATAAAACGATACGCAGATGAGATAGAAGTTCAATTTCGTCATCAATGTTTCATTAAATTGAAATAACTACAATTCTGACCAAGCGAAAAATCCTCTAAATTAGAAGAATAAAAAGTTGATATTATTAATATGAACATAAAAGGACCACCCTAGCCACCACTCAAACCAAAAGATAGATCTAATTTTTTTAATTAAATCTCCCGAAGACATCATCTGCCTAAAGTTAATGGTTTCGAGTTAACAATTTGTCTCGAAATTTGCCCATTCGTACCATGGTGCAAGGGGCGGCAGAGAGCTCGTCCTCGGTGCATGACCTGTCAGCAATGACAGACGTCGGATCCCAGAGAGTTTGGAGCCAAGCTTCGGTGGAAAACCCGTAATCTCGGACATGAAAAGACAAATTAGTATTTCCATTTACTTCTAACTACCTTTGCTTATCTTGAAACGCGTATTTCGTCTACAATGTGCAGACTTTTTCAGTGTCGTGTACTAATAACTTGAGTTATTAGTACAAAACATTGAAGAAGTCTGCACATTATAGACGCAATACGCGTATCAAGATAAGCAAAAGTAGTTGTAATTAAATGGAAAATACTAATTTTTCTTCTCATTTCTAGTCAATGGGGAGTTATCATTCCCACTCTTCCCATCCAAGCTGGTTAAATTGGGTGCCCTAGTGGTCTCTCGCATTCCTCTGTGTTATCATGAAATATTCAAATCATTATGTATATATTTATAAATGAGGAAAAAACTACAAGCATACGCATCAATTACAAAGGATGTTCATATTGTCAAAGTTTTGTAAACCGATTCCTGAATAGTCCTGATAAAGCCTGAACAATCTAGAAAGTAATTTCTTTATTTCCAGATAAAATTTGGTTATATTGAAGTGTTATTTCCGGTCAGGAATCAACAATTTATAATATTAATTATTCAGTTTTGACACAGGAAAACATACATAACACCTAGAAAATTTTGAAAAGTAAAAAGTGTTTTGCAAAACACTCTGTAGAAAATATTGTGAAATCCGATGAAACTAAACAAGACTTCGTTAGTGCGTAAGTGTCAAACACCACGTAGAAATAAATTCATTTCACAATAAGCACTACTGTACATAACTATCGATAATTTAGATATAATGTTAAGTGAGTATGAATAGTTTATGAGTGTTGTATCTATTTGTCTGTGATTTCGCGAATTAAGCCTGTCCACGTTAAATTTCGGAAACCTTTCTTTCAGGGTAGATTTTGAGTTATTTCACGGATCGCTGAAACATTTCACTTATATGACAGTTGAGACTCTCCTCTTTATTTCGTAGTACAACATGTTTACATACTTGTTACATTCAATAAAATCGCGATCGAATCAAGTGGAAGTGCGCAAGCGCAAAGTTTGGAAAGTCAAAATCAAGTACAAAAAATAAAGCAGAGTCAAGGAATATATGCGTACAAAGTGAAAAAAAGTCCCCAACCGGGATGACAATCCAAATTTCACTTAAAAAAGTCGTGCTAAGGAGCTTTACCAATGTTTTTGCTAACATTTTCTTGTATCATAATAAACGCCGAAACATACGTACTCGAAGACTTTAAACAACTTTCGGGTCTGACTTTTTATACCATAATGCAAAGGAACGCCGTTGCCGAGCATTTCTGGACAAAGAAGGTGTCTGAATTCCCGAAGAAGAATTTGATTTGGCAGGCCATATGGGTCGTGGCATATCAAATGAACGGAGAAATGCATCGACCCTCTTCGATTCGAACCAAAATTGACTGATATAAAGAGTGTTTCGATCAAAATTTAGTCGACTTAAACTTGATCCATTTTCTTTCACCGTGCATTAAAAAAAATTGCACGCCCCTCCTTTTGAACATGTGTGCTTGAAGCATCATGCCTCTATTTTGATTTTGAGATTAGCACTTCAGTTATCAAAACGCCGTCGAATGAAAAGAAGCAACGCATCAAAATCCAAACTACTCTCACGCCAAGTTGGCGAAATTGTTTTTTTTTTTTTTAATTAATCATTTATTTGTACAGGCTCAATCGAATTAACTTTACAGAGCCAAGTTTTCATATTTGTATACATCAGATATCTTAGAACTAAAGTTAGGGAAGGAGCCGATTACTCGCGGCCGTCTCGAGGTTAATAGGAATTACAATATAACGGATAGGAAGAGGAGTGGAAATTCGAGGTATGGTTTACATAACACATTTATTTTATATTCTAAGTTGATCAAAAAACTTAAAACTATACAACTTTTGGTTTTTTTTCTACTTGAACATTTTTGAAAGAGAAAAAAAAAAACACACGAACACAGGAAAAAAGACTAATACTAAACATACATGTTAAACTAACTACAATCTAAGGCTAATGTTAGTCAAAAACATAAATGAGTTTCAGTAACCCAGATCACGTACAGCCAAAATATCTCGAACTGGTACATTGGGCTGTTTACCTCGAGACGAAGGGTATCATAAAGCTCAGATCTAACTCCACGATGCTCAGCACAAGACCAAATAATGTGATCCACGTCCTGGTAACCTTGTCCACATTCACAGAGATTGCTGTCGCTCAGCCCAACTCGGAATAAATGAGCGTTCAAAGAATAATGATTGGACATGAGGCGAGACATCACGCGGATGAAGTCTCGACCCACATCCATCCCCTAAACCAAGATTTCTTCGACACCTTTGGGATGATAGAATATTGCCACCGCCCCAAATCTCCTTTACCCATTTATACTGCCAGCTGACAAGTGACTGTTGACGAAAAATAGGAAAAAATTCGTTGAAGGCGATTTGTCGATCACAAATATCGCCTTCCATAGCGCCCACCTTTGCAAGCGAGTCCGCCTTCTCATTGCCCGGAATTGAACAATGAGATGGGACCCATACAAAGGTGATGATAAAATAACGCGAAGATAAAGCACTTAGAAGCTCCTGTATTTTCGCGAGAAAATACGAGGAGTGCTTCACTGGCTCAAGGAGCGAATAGCCTCCATAGAACTGAGACTATCCGTGAAAATGAAGCATTGATCCGGTGTTAATAGAGGCAACAATTTCCTAGCGTGAAATGTATTGCCGCCAATTCAGCGACATATACGGAGACGAGAACTGAGAGGTTTACGATTGGCGCTTTATAAGAATTTCATTAAAATATTCCAAAAGCCTGCTGACTCTCTATCAAAGATCCGTCAGTGAAGAACGATTTAGTGGAATCAACTTGGCCAAACTTTGCAGCAAATATCACCCGGAGGCAAATCGTAGGACGATGATGCTCTGAAGGTTTACAGCTCCTGCTTCATGGTTGGACAGTCAAAATGAGCCGGAATTAGTCGCAATCGGAGAAGCAAAACACGATTGGAAATGTTTCGGCGAAGGGCTGACGTCCTGTGTCATGTACGAATAGGTACAAGGTCATGAAGCGGGTTTTGATTCAACTCAAGGAGCTTCTCAAAATTTTCGATCACCTGGGATTCGCCAACTTCACACCTGGTGAGGGAGCCGGAGAAGATAATTCCTGTAAGCCGATCCGAAGGTGGCCATGCCCGGCCAGCGCTTCGAGACTCTTGGTTGTTGAGTCGGTGCGTCTGGCCTAACCTAGTTGGCGAAATTGTTGAATAGAACTAAATCAACTGTTACCAACGTATTAAAACAACCAGAAAAGCTGGATCGGGGGAAAATCGAAAGCCGACTTGAAGAGCAACGTTTATATTACGACCGCAACCGTCAAGCAGGAAATTTATCTAAGCGAATGCCTACAAAAACGTCTACTGCCTTTCCTGAAGCGACACAATTGTTGTGGTGCTAACAACGTTTAAGAATGTTCAAATACCCTCCCAACACGCCAGAGCTCCACCCAATTGAACAATTTTGGGCCATCGTCAAGCGGAACCTTAGGAAGGCTCAAAAAGCTGTTGTGAGCGAGAAACAGTTCAAGGCAAACTGGTGTTCTGCGGCGAATAAAGTGGACAAGGAGGCTGTGAAGAATCTTATGGCAGGTGTTAAACGAAAGACCCGGCAATTCGCATTTGGTAAAAAGGAAGCTTAGCTGAATATTTCTCCTGTATTCTGTATTAATTAAACTTGAAAAAGAAAATGAATTTGACTTATTAATAAAAACTTTGATTGACTTACACAGATTACAGTTTGAAAAAAAATTGATCGGAACATCCTTTACTTCTTCTAGGCTATTATTCAAAAATCTCAAGTTTTAGACCAATCGGTGAACCACTCATGCCCATGGGCTGCCCGCATTTTTTTGAGATTTTTGAAAAGTCTATATTTTTTGAAAAGTCTATATATATTGAATATCTCAATGACTATAAGAGCTACAAACCATGTCAGTTACTCTTCTTTAAGGATAAAAATATTGCTACTAAATGAAGATTTTAATAATTTTTAGATTGCTGCCAACATTGTTATTTTTGTAGTTAAACCATTTCTCAAAAAGCACCCACTTTTTTTAATTTTGATGGCTCTAATGTGTTCAACAGACTTTTTTACATAAGAAACATTTATCGAAAAAAAAAAACAATTTGCTCCGTCATGGAGATATTGATATTTAAAGATTTCGTGTTTTCAAAAATGTTTTATTCAACCACTCTGATAGAGTCTGTTATACTTCATCAAGGCAGATCTAA
>JASCZW010014660.1:0-22378 GCA_034211315.2 Aedes japonicus
CGACCCGTAAATCAAAGTCAACATTACATCCTTTCGGCACACCTCGGCTAACGAATAAAGCGGAAATATCAACATGTTGTCAAAAATATAGGTTGATCTCTAAATGGCACACCTGCGTAAATTGGATGCATCATGTCAAAATATGAAAAGTAAACACGAACATAATATTAACGGGTGGCGAGTAAATCATTTCCCTGCAAAATCTCTTCGCTGTTTTACATCGCGTCGAAAAGGTCAAAATGTGAGCTTTCCGTGCCTCATCTGGGTGACTGACCGTGCAAAGTTCCGGTCGTATTTCATCATCGTATCAGACAGCCGAGACCCACGTTATAAACATATACTATACATATGAGCGACCTTCCGAATGCGAGTCAACGTCAAAACGATATGTTTGGGTAGATTTTATTAAAACAAATTTATAGCGAAATCGAGCCCGTTTTGGGGATCATCCGGAGGCCGGGTGGAAGCAAACATGACCCGGAGAGGAAGAGATCAAAACGGAGCCGTCGTAAAACTGCGAAATGTTTTTCCGGCCAGTTTTGGCGCTGCATGTGAACATATTGCTAAACACCAACGAGGACCTACGCGGCCCAACTCGCAACCGATAGAATGAATGGTTGGAAACGTTTATTAAAGATGACCTATTCCACCCTCCGCAAACACGCACGCATCCGCTTATAACTTATACACACGCACTCTCTGCAGCATTCATTCGGACTTTAGTAAAGCTGTTCCACGCGAATTAGCAAAAAACATTTCATATTTAAGTCGTGTCAATTTTTAACTAGCATTTGCACTACACGAATTATTTACTGACAAAATTGGACGAAGACTGTGTTGTTATTTTCTATATAGGGGTACACTTTGAAACTTGAGTCATTTAATATCTGTACTGTTTATTTTACTACAGTGCTTCTAGTGGTGAGATCTGGAATGTTTTGACCAGTGCTGTGCTTTTTCATGACGGTTATAAGACTATGGCCATCATCTTCTCATGATCATTAGAACTCACGAATGATAGTCAAATACTGTGTCACTTACAAACAGGTTGATCTCATTTGACCGTTTGTGACAAAAGCATACATAACTGCTGGAGAATGTGATATGAAGAGAGTAGGAAAATCAATCACTCACTAATTATCTCTGAGAACGATATGCAAGACAAAATATTTTCAGCATAATATGTGTTAACCTCTGGCACATATTGTCCAATTTTAAATCTTTTGGCACCGTTAGATTCAAAAACTCACCCCCTTCATGGATATTATCAGCAATACCCGTTTGGATTTATCTGGTTCCCGGAAATCCGGGTTGCCGGGGCTGTGGTCCGGTTCGGATACACTATTACGAAATTTCAATTGGATTTCCCGGATCCTTGGAATAATTCCCACGAGCTGTTTCTATTTCATTATGGATTATATGCCAACTTGTTCCTGGAACGGCAAATCTGTAATAAGTTCCCCTGGGGTCTCGAATGGCCTTAAACATATTTAGAAGGAATCCTTGGCAATATGGGTATCAAAATTCGAGAAATTTCCCCAGGTGGATATTTCTTATCGTTTTGTTGCCATCTGATGATCTGTCCCCGAACCGGTTATTCTGGAACAGGTTCCCGTGGATCCTCAAGTTGCCAGAAACAAACTTTGAAGGTTTCCTGGCAATATTGGTATCAAAATTCATGAAATTTCTTCAGAAGGCTATCTCTGAACGTTTTGTGGCCATTTGTTGATTTGTCCCCAGAACAGGTTCCCGTGAGGTTTCGGAACTTCATCAAATTTCTCCAGTAGGCTTTTTCTCCACGTTTTGTGGATATCTGTCGATCTGCCCCCGAGCTGGTTATTCTGGAACAAGTTCCCGTGGGTCCTCAAGTTGCCATTACCATATTTAGAAGGAAACCCTGGCAACATGGGTTTCAAAATTATAAAGGTTTTCCTGAAGGCTTTTTCTCAACGTTTTGTTGCCACCTGAAAATTTGTCCTCAGAAAAATCATCTCGGAACAGGTTCCCGTCGGGTCTCACGAGGCCATTAACAAAACTAGCCATTAAACATTGAGAAATAACCTTTTGAAGAAAATCAATGAATTTTTAAACCCATATTTCCAGGTTTTCCTTCTGAAAATATTCATGGCTACTCGAGGCTCCACGGGAAGCTGTTCCGGAATGGCAGGTTCAATGACAAATCATCAGATGGCCACTAAACGTTGACAAATATCCTTCTGGCGAAATTTTATGAATTTTGATACCCATATACTAAATATGTCCATGACTAGTGGAGGCCAAACGGGAATCTGTTCTGGAATGACCGGCCCGAGAATAAATCATCAGATAGCCACAAAACGTTGAGAAATAGCCTTCTGGGTAAATTTCCTAAATTTTGAAACCCATGTTGCCAGGCTTTCCTTTTAAAAATATTAATGGCCACTCGAGGCCCCTCGGAATAAATCATCAGATGACCACAAAATGTTGAAAAATATCCTACTGGAGAAATTTCATGAACTTTGCTGCCCGTATTCGTAGGGTTTTCTTCTGAAAATGTTCATGGCAACTCGAGGCACCACGAAAACCTGTTACAGAATGGCCGCTCCGGGGATAAATCGGCTTATGGCCCACAATGGAATAAACATAGTTTTTAAGAATTTTTCCAAAGATATTGGCATAAATTCCGGGAAATTCAATTGATATTCCCAAATAGTGTCTCCGTGCCACACCACAGCCCCGGAAACCCTGAACACCGGAAACCAAATAATTCCAAATGGTCACGGTGCCGAAAGAATTAAAATCGGTCAATAATTGCCAGAGTTCCAATCATAATTGCCAGAATTTGGTGGATATCCGGGCAGCCTGTCGAACAGCTTTCCCCTTTTCCCCTTTTGGTACTTAACAATATGTTTTTATTCAAAAAATCCCCTTCCGTTTTTTACAAACATGTCAGTGAATTTCTGCTTTCTGTTAAAAAAATGAAATTCCGTAGTGTAAAACCTTAAAAGGTACCCGGGTACCCTGTCAAACACATAAGGGTTAAAGGAAAAAAAAACAACAACTGAGCCTTCAATCGTAAAGCTCAATCTGCGGACATATCGCCACTGACGGGGTAATGTCTGCTGTATTTGACGGTAGAAACACCGCTACTAGCGATGACCATCATGATCGTCTGTTTCCTAGAGAATTAAAATGACGGCCAATTTCCATGACGGTATATTTATTCTTGGTGATACGATCGTATCACGTAACACTTGTACAAGATTAGAAAATGAGTGAGAAACGCGAGAGAAAAATATCTCTAGGCTGTTATTTCATGATGATGAGAAGTTTGAGAGAGTAAGATGCTCTTCTGTTGCTTTGATTGTCAATTGCAAGAATCTCATTTGTCAATTCTAACGCTGTCAGTACCGTGATGGAGCTCAGCACTGGTTTTGACAGTAAATTGTTTTAAAATGTTTCTTCTTTCAATGCAGAAAAGGTTGTTGCGATACATTTGGTTTCAAATAAGTTATACTTGACGGTAGCCTACAACTAAACTTGGACACCCAGTTTTGAAAATCTAACGGTCAGGTTCAAAAATCACGAAATCGTTGAAATTGACCAAATCGACCGTGTCCAGCATTCTGAAGTATTTCCGCGATATGCATACTATCGATCGGCAGGATCATAGCAAGTGTCGGAGTGGATTTAAGCAGAGCTTAAAAATATACTCAATTCTCAAATTGCACCCTAACTGAGTCAAAATATTAGTCATCACGCACTGTTCCTAGCGAACATGAAGTAAACACAAATTTGCCTTCATGAATCTCTTGTGCAAGATGAGTCAACTTGTTTAGTGTTGCTTTACTTTGATCATTCATTAGTTCCAAAAAGCAGCGAATGTACGTAAGCGTAAACAATTTATTCAATTTTAACGTTCTACCGTGAAGACGAAAGAACAGTCATTCATTTGGAGAATCAATGAAGTGGAAAAAACCAAAACTTCTCGAATCGATCCTGCAAATGCTTTTTCTCGAACAAATGCCCCACAAAATCTGTAGCGATTTCGGCCATTTAGCCTTTTGGCTTTCTTTGCCTTCAGCCATGTTCGGGAATACTTGAAATTCTGTGGCAGAAAAAATCACTTACGAACGCGAAAATGAATGACTGGTTACCAGAACATTCAGTAGTGCAACCAAAATCTCTTGAGGCTTGAATAGCCGTGTGCATTGCTGTGGTGTGAATGAGTTGTGTGGAACACAAGGACAACGGAATGACTGAGCACAGCAAAACACGAATACTTTGCGTGATTGATAAAACGGAATGAAGAGAGCAAAAATTGTAGCTACTGAATTTTTTTTTACTCATCGTTCACGACGGGTGTCAACTTTTTCGAGCTCTGGATTGAAGGATCAGAGGTTGCATTTGATATCATCAAGAAACTTTATTCCAGCCAAAGCACCTTCAGAAGGCTTCGTCTGTGAGAAAGATTTCGATCGGGCGACGAAACGTACGTGTAGATGGATTATGGGCAGCTTCCTGGACGAAAGTTCTAGAAAACCATTGGTTGAGGTGATGTCCCTAGCAAGTTAAAATTTGTTTTTGCCAATAAATTCGTACGATATTTGCAGTTCCGAAAAAACAAACAGGTTTTCGCGACAAACAAGACAATAGATTAAAACTGTACAAGCAGGAGCGCCTGAGAAATATTTTCAATTTTCCTGGCGTAAGACTACGTCTATAAGGGAAGTCAGAGACTCAAACACATAACTAATATCATTTTCAGCTTGCAATGGAATGTGACACGGCTCGAAAAAGTAGTGTGAATCTCTGTACAATATCATGCACATAAATGAAACGTCACAAAACATACAAATTTAAATTATAAGTCATGTTAGGTTCGGGGACATTCCAAACAATGTCGAATATGTTGTATGCAGTAGCTCATGTTAGAATTATTTCATGCAAGTTTTCTGTGTAGGGCCAAGAGCTGTATTGCATAATAGTAGGTATACATTACCTGGCACCACTGCCGTGTTTTGAATTAGTGTTCTATTTTGCTACGTCAACGTTTTTTCATCAATTCACCCGTAAAAACCGCCTGGAAAATATCCCAAACTTCACTATCGTCATCTATTTCACCATCCGCATCACCACTATTAAAAATATTACAACCAAATCAGTCAGGTAGGATTATTTTTGCGAAAATTGCGAGCCGGCTTATGTGGTCCGAGAATAGCCCGCTGCCATTGCACACAAAATAAATCCCACCTCCGCTCAATTCCTGTACTGTTGCTGGCGTAATACGCTCAAACACACCACGCCAAAGCCGCTGCTGTTTTATCTGCAATGAGCCAACCGGCGCTTCTGAGCATTCCATTGATCACTGAATTAAGAAAGAAGCTGGGGTATCAGAATCCGTGCTTGGAATGAACTGGATCCCTACAGATAACTGCTTCTCCTACAACTTCAATCTACGAGATGATCTTCGTCCAATCCTAGAGAAAGTTCACGTCCCTACTAAGCGAGAGGTTCTCAAAGTAGTAATGAGTCTCTTCGACCCGCTAGGACTAATTTCACACTTCCTCATCCACGGGAAGGTTATCATCCAAGGAACCTGGACATCCGGAACAGGTTGGGATGAACCAATCAACGACGATCTCTTCCAAAAATGACAATGGGTGTCATTATTCCCAGAGCTTGATCAACTGAGAATCCCAAGATGTTATATCTCACCCTTTCCGGTCAGCCTTGATGACCTGCAGATTCACACGTTCGTAGACGCCAGTGACATCGCATATTCGGGTACGATATATTTCCGGGTGGTGCATAATGGCTGTGTCCAGATGATGCTAGTGGACGCTAAATGTAAAGTGGCCCCTCTCAAGACATTGTCAACTCCAAGGCTAGAGCTGAAGGCTGCAGTGCTGGGAGTGCAATACCTAACGGCTGTTTTAGAATACCATTCTCTTCCAGTATCTCAGCGATTCTTCTGGGGCGATTCTACGACGGTTTTGGCGTGGATCCGATCTGATCATCGAAAGTTCCACAAGTTCGTGTCAGTCCGAGTTGGCGAAATTCTGACCTTGAGCGATCCGCAAGAGTGGAGATGGGTGAAATCCAAAGCAAACGTGTCCGATGATGCCACAAAGTGGAAGAATGGACCTAATCTGGACTCCAACGGCCCAGAGTTTCTTCATGATGGGGAATGCTCGTGGCCAGAACAACCAACGACGAATACAACTCACGAAGAAATTCAACACGTTCATGTGCACTGGAAGCCACTGCCACTCGTTGATTACTCTAGGTTCAGCCGCTGGACGAAATTGCAGCGTGCTACAGCGTACGTCATCCGCTTCACTGACAGCTTGCGTCCAAAGAATGTGGGACGAAATCTACGGAAGGAGATACTCACCAAATCCAAACTCGCGCGTGCAGAGATTCTCCTTTGGAAGATGGTGCAATCTGAATCCTACCCGGAAGAGAGAGCTACCCTTGAGAAAACACGAGGTTCGCCAGAAGCGAAGCATCATATCGTTTCGAAATCCAGCTGTATCTACAAAACCTGGCTGTTTATGAAGGATCATGGTATTATGCGAATGCGAGGCCGTATAGGAGCGGCACAATTCCTACCATTCGAAACAAAATTTCCAGTTATTCTCCCCAAGAAACATCCGGTGACCACCCTAATCACGGACTGGTACCATCGACGGTTTCGTCATGCAAACCGCGAAACCGTGGTTAATGAAATGCTACAGCGCTACGAAGTCGCAAACCTGCGATCCCTCGTGCAATGAGTGGCAAGGGAGTGCACAGAGTGTCGAACTTCTAATGCCGTCCCAAAAACACCAGCAATGGCTCCTTTACCTGAGACAAGACTGCAGCCTTTCGTACGTCCATTTACATATGTTGGCGTCAATTATTTTGGACCGGTGTTAGTCAAGGTGGGTCGCTGCCAGATGAAACGATGGATCGCCCTATTCACCTGCCTTACCGTTCGTGCCGTGCACATGGAAGTAGTGCACAGTCTGTCTACGAAGTCGTGCGTTATGGCTATCCGGAGATTCGTATGTCGACACGGATTGCCGGCAGTATTTTACTCGGATAACGGCACCTGCTTCCAAGGTGCGAATCGTCGGCTACAGGGGGAGATAGCGGTAAGGAACGAGGCTTTTTCCACCACCTTTACGAATGCGCAAACCGAGTGGAAGTTCATCCCACCAGCAGCTCTACCCATGGGTGGAGTGTGGGAGCGTTTCGTGAGGTCTGTGAAGTCTGCTATCGGTACAGCCCTGAAACATCCTCGGAAACCCAATGACGAGACGTTGGAGACCATCATATACGAGGCAGAAGCGTTGGTCAACTCCAGACCACTTACGTACATTCCGCTGGAGTCCGTGGACCAGGAATCGTTGACACCCAACCAATTCCTCTTAGGCAGTTCAAGCGGTAACAAAATCAAACATACTACAGACATCGACACTCGTGCTACACTCCGTAGCAGTTGGAAGATGGCTCAATACATCGTAGCCGAGTTTTGGAAGAGGTGCATTAAGGAGTATCTGCCAGTAATTACCCGCCGGAGCAAGTGGTTCGATGAAGTCAAGGAGCTCAAGGTAGGCGATCTGGTACTCATTTTGAACGGCACTGGAAGGAACCAGTGGATCAGAGGACGGATCGAGGAAACCTTCGTTGGCCGTGACGGAAGAGTTCGCTTAGCAAAAGTGCGGACGGCGAGTGGCACCATACGGCGACCTGCAGTCAAGCTCGCAGTGTTGGACGTCGGAGAGGAACGTAAACCCTAGGAGTCTTCAGGATATTCTCCAGGAACATAACCTCGGTTTACGGGCGGGGCTATGTGATGACAACACCTCTCGTTACGCCAACGGTGTCGACATACTTCCAGGCACTCTGGCAACCAGACCCTGAACGGTCTAATACATACGACTGCGAACGGAGAGAAACGTCAAACATCGAGAAGTGAAGAGATCTGATGTATCATTGTTGCTAGCTACACACGCCTTTGCTATTATCATCGATAAACACTAAACCTTTTGTACATTATAAGTTATTAAATCTAGTTAAAAGTAATCTAAAGTTAGTGGAATTTAAATACTTATCGCGCTAACAACTGTAAGTGGAATTAAATGTTACCATATGAACTTAAAAACTAACTTACAATCTATGAATTACAGCTAACCTAAAACTACGTGCGTCGGAGATAGGATTTTTCTGCCGTTTCGAACTTTCGACACTAACATTGTGAGTAATCCTAAAAATATAGCTTAGACTAATTGTGTTATTCTAATAAATACCTCCAATTTGTAGCTTGAAGCTTACATTACGCAAAATTGTGTTTGCTGTCGAGATTATTGAAGAAAAATACCCCTCCCCCAACAATAACAAACCGAATCTTTACCTGTACCAACCTATCATGCTAATAAACGCCATTTTCCGCTATTGTTCCGAATCCGATCCAACCCAGCAAACCTCGCATACGACCGACGATCACCGTTTAGTCCAATGCATCTTTATCATCGCTATGCAACTTTAGCGTTCAGCAACAACATTATTAGCCTTCATCACCGTATTAGCAGTGCGTCAGTGTGCGTGACTAACTGCCAGTTGAACTACATCAGAAGTAAAAAACGCTGCTGAGTGATTTCCATCCGTCATTGTTACTCTCCCGTCATTGAGTCCGCTGGTGGCGCCATCGGTTTGTCAGTGATTGCACTATTTACCTTCACAAGCTACACGCAGAAAAAGTGCGCATTTTAGAATGGTTTCAACGAATGCCACCGTATTTCAGAGCTTTGAGGAACTGAAGAATGAGATCCACTGCAGCATGTTGGATGAAATACGGCTTGACATTCGCAAGAATTTCAAGGAACTGATCGAGGCTGTACCGAAAACTCCAGTTTCCGTTCCAAGGGTCACGTTTTTTAGCCCCCCTGAGTAGTATCATGAGAACTACGGGAAATTTGAACCGACTCCGAAAAGGACATCGCAACTCCGTCGTGGAACTGACTATTCTGGGAAATCTGCAATCATTTGCGCCACAGTAGCTAGCATGTTTTGGTTGCATCTATCCGACATATCCGTTGAAACTCCTGATGACTGTATAGCAGAGTTAGCATCACACCGGTCCAATGGTTTGAAAATCGTGAAGTTGGTTCCTAGAGGAAAGGATGTGCGTTCTTTAAACTTTGTGTCATACAAAGTAGGGACGCCTATCCAACTGAAGGAGAAGGCTTTGCAGGATTCTACTTGGCCTAGTGAGATCTCGTTCATTTTTCAATTTTTGGAAGCCAGCCGTCTTAACAATACCCGAGACATGATCTAACATCCAGAATACTTCGACCAACGTAGAGACGACCGTCATAATGGATCAATAACGATGAACAAAACTGTTCACAATATCTCGACTTGTCCCAAATTCCCGAATAAAACAGACCTGCAATATTTTGAGGTATATTATCAAAATGTGAGAGGCATTTGTCCTAAAACTAACGAGCTCTTTCTGAAGCTTTCTACCTGTGAATACGAAGTTATTATACTCACTGAGGCGTGGCTTCGTTCTGATATCGCTAGCTCAAAGTTTGCTGACAGCTACGCGATACTTCGGTGCGATCGTAGTGCAACTTCTAGCAACCTTCAGCGAGAGGGTGGAGTTTTATTTGCGGTTAAAGCAAACCTCAACTGTAGGTCGGTAGAGTATTGAGTATTGAGTAAATAACTGTGCATATCAAACTAGACAATACGACGATCTTTTGTGTGGAATTTATCGTCGGTGCGTCGGATTATAATAGAGATCAACAGCTTGCTGCCGTCTAACGCATCGACTGAACTGGAAATCGCTTTGGTTGAATCGATGGTTGCCTCCGGACTACATCAGCTCAACAGCCTGCTAAACTCGCATGGTCGTACACTTGACTTGGCATTTGTTAACGAACCAAACGATGTTGAGTTTATCGAACCTCCTCTATCCCTTCTCCGAATCGACAACCATCACAAACCATTCCTTCTTCACACTGACGTGAATTCCTCCAGCGTGCAACCAGCTAGTGACTCGAACATCATTGATGATTTTGATTTTCGATTTCCGGAACTGAATAACGCTCTCATGGACGTAGATTATATGTTCCACGTCGAAGATGTAGGTCTTATTCGTTCGAAAACCATGGTGGACAACTGAGTTACAGCATCACCGTAACATTGTGCGAAAAGCTAGTTAGCACTACTTTCGATCACGGACTACTGTGAACCGGATTAATCTACAGTCGTTCGAAACCAGTTACGCCAATTGCCAGGACTGCGAAGCAGAACCCGTCATCCTTTTGATCGTATATTCGAAGCCGTAAGCAATCCAACCAGATCCCTACTGACATGAATTTTAAAGAAACTTCCCGATTAACCCCACGAGCTAGCTGATCTTTTTGCCGATTTATTCGGAAAAGTACACAGTAAAATTTCGTCAACTTTTTCTTCTGACAGCCTAAGATCTTGTCCTGCAGTTGAATTGTCTTGCTCTAGTTATGAACCAACTTGAAGTTTTGTCAGCCCTGGAAAAGTTGGATGTCTCGTAAGGGTTGGGCACAGACAAGATACCGCCGTTGTTCTTACGAGAGTGTGCTGACTCACTGCTGATGCCGTTGATGATTATTTTCAACAGGTCTCTCAGTGAAGGTACTTTTCCCGAAGCGTGAAAGTTAGCCTAAATCACTCTGATTTTCGAAGCTGGTAACAAACATGCTGTTGAAAATTTCAGAGGTGTTTCGATTTTGTCCTGTATAGCCAAGGTGTTCTAACAATTGGGTTCACAAAGCCCTTTACGCCTTATCTCTACCGCTGATTTCTAAAATTTAACATGGTTTTGTTAAGAAGCAATCCACGAAAACGAATCTGATGTCTTACGTAAATTTCCTATCAATGGAAATTGAAAATCATCACCAAGTTGATGCCATATTCTTCGATTTTCCGAAAGCGTTCGACAAGGTTCCTCACGCCCTTGCAATTGATAAGCTGAAGTATCTGGGATTTCCTGGTTGGATCACAAAGTGGTTGCGCTCTTACTTATCTGGTTGGAGCGCTTTCCTCAAATTAAACGGTAATCGTCAAGCGTCTTCGTCGTCACGTCAGGTGTACCGCAAGGAAGCGTTATGGGATCACTGATTGTTATATTGTTCATGAATGACTTGTGCTTTCGACTGAAATCAACTTCTAGGCACCTTCTCGCCAGCTTCCCGACCGTAGTTTATTTGTAGTCAGCTGCCATAGAACGCATGGGCAAAAGAACATATTCGATAACTGTGTTAGATCGTTAAACAATGTGAGTTCTGTTTTTCATTTTAATATGTCCAAATGTGTGTTTAAGAATAGAATAAGAACCTTATTTTTTTTTAATTCGAGACAAAGAACAATAAATAATTAAATTACAAGCCGGGAGTACCATTAAAGAGATTGACGGGAATTGGTGCACTACCGAAAAAGTGCTCAAAAAGTTGAAAGTGAGAAGATATCAGAAATTTTTAATACGATTTTGAAATTCAGTGAAGGAAAATCAACGAGGAGAATTTTAAAATCTTACCTTCATTTTGGCCTTTACTAATGTGACATTCAACGATCTGAGCTGATTAACAATGAAAAAAAAAAGTTATAAGAAAAAAAAGGCAATGTGTAGAAACTTTAAGAAATATAAATGAAAAAGAACCTTATTCAACTAGTTACCTTCTAATAGATCGTTATTTGGAAAAAAAAAAACACTCAATATTTTTTTTGGAAAACATTGCTTATGTTGAAGAGTAATTCTACAAAATTGTAGTGAGTTGGAAAATAAATTGATGAATTTGTAAACAATACAAACTAAGCGATAACAATTATGGAAAACATAAAATTTTACATGAGCTCTTGAGTTATTTCGATGGATATACCGCAGTTTTCAATAACAATCTATCCATTTCACAATTCCTGTGCAATCAAAACTTCTTCAAAATCTTCTCTCAAGATTCAAAGTTTTCTACACAATTTCGCATGGAATAGCTCCATAAGCGCGGCAAACGCATAACGAAATCAGGAGCAGTGTTAAGGAATTATTGCTTATGAAAACGACGGAAATAGCTTCGTTTGGTTTTTCCCTTTGAAACCAATTTCTTTTTTCTACGTTCTTTTTCTCCGATTCTCCCAAGATAAGTGTGCCATTATCTGAGATCAAAATTTGATGAAAAAATATAAACCAGATGGTTCTGGGACCCTTTTCAATCATTTTGGTTTCATTTTTTGCAGGTACTAGGCGAATTTGGGCAGTGGTATATAAATTTAACGCACAGCCTCTTCGATTAACCTTGGGAATCGATACTCATTTGTGGTTTTGGGATTTAAATTTGAATGAGGGGGCGATAATTTTGGAAGAAGATTCGATTTTCAACATTCACAAATTGACTTTGGTAAGAAAGGTTCTTCTGATAATCGATTAGATACTTTGAAATTTTTTGGCATGAAGGCTTTTTCTTAGTCTAGCCTAACCTAAACCTAATAAGTGGAGGGATAGTCAGTGGCCAGAATGTCTTAATTACTGATTAACTTCTTAGTGGGCCATCATTGTTTCCAGTGTTATTGTAAATATGCTGTAATCTTCTGCAATCTTATGCAATATTTTAGAGGTTCTCATAACACAGACAGATCTTTTTTTTTAGTTTTAGAGATCTTAGTTCAAAAAAATTATTAAACTTATCAAACTTGATCAAGCTTTACTCAGGAATGATGCTTGGCGGAAAGTGGAATAATAATTAAATGTATTAGGGTATGTGTCCCTTGACTCAGCCTAGTATGCAACAATCGATTACATTTTTGATCATAGCTCATAAAGTATTTGAGCTGGAAGCAAAATTTAACTAGCTGTACACTTGCTAAGATATGTTTAATAAACCATCTGGTTGTATGTATCACGAAAAGTTACACAACTCATTTTATAAAGTCAGAAACTTTCGCGGGATATGGATGTTATATCGGTCTATAGGCATCAAATTGGGTCTATTCATGGATGCAAGTTCGTCCCATTCGATAGATTTGTTATTGAATGTTGGCTATGTACGCTTTTTTTCGATTTTCTGATTCAAGGTGTTCCCAGCTGTATTCGCTCTACGCAACAACCAATTTTACTAACAATCAAAGTATACTTAAACTGCTAAGAAACAGTTAAGTGATTTTAACATATGATTGAGCGATCATTCGGCAATCAAAACATTATAATTCACTATACACAGATTTTGTTACATTAGTTTGTGTTAAGATGAGCCATATGAAAAACATTTAACCAAAACTCCGACATTTGTATTGTAAATGTTACCAATAACGACATTTTTACTACGCTTTCCATACAACAGGCCATAATTAGGAACCTAGAAAAAAATATGTCTCTAACATTGGGTCTATGGTTTTCATGTTAAATCATTGTTATTTTACCTATGTGACCTCTTAGTTGATAACGTGTGACTATTTTCTGTACATCTTGGCTGCATGATTCGGTTTATTGGTTCAATTTCGGCAATTTTAGAGCATTCGAAGAGCGTGCAGATAATCTGTTCAGCTTAACCAGTAAAGTTATGGTGTCTGAAAAGTGAAGGAAATTGAAAATTACGAGGAAGTGAACAACTATAAATTGATTAATATTGTCTCAATTGCTTTGAAATAGATCGGTCATATTGATAGCAACATGATTTTGTTGATTATCGCCGAAATAATGACATATTTGGTACATAGGCCGAATCAAGGAGCTAGGCTAACATTACATCCCGTTACCCTATATTCTATATTCACACGAAGAACAACCAAAGAAATAGAATCTTTTGAAACTTAGAAGCTTGCTCTTTATTTGATTTTCATCTTTTTTAAGGACTGTTCATTAAATAAAGAGGACAACTATTTTTCACCGAGAACTGTTTAGTTTTGAACAAATCCATTAGTTTCGATTATATAAATATATTTGAATGTAGAAGTAGAATACTTCAAGCAGATTTGAAAAATCATTGCCTTTTTCTGAAGAATTCTCAAACTTTACTCCTGATGCCTCCCAAAAGGTATTGCACAACTTTTACCGTAAACTTTCACATACCACATTTTCTTGAAATTGTCATCGGAATTATCTCCTCTTGCACCATTCTTGAAATGCCTTTTCATCATTGCCCACTATCTTTCAATGGGCACTCTTTCCTCTAATCGTCACCATTGAACTATTCATGCCAGAAGAGCAGCATTTCGTCGTCCAATAAAATGTATCTTTTTCGATCTTTGAAGGGAATGTTATTTAGACTGTTCCGAAAAATTTGAATACACCTTTTTTCTCAAATAAAATAACCATACTGTGATTTTTGATTATTTTTTTCTCAAATATGGTACAGTGTTACTGTTTTCTTTCCATCTTCATTTCAATTTGCTTGATTTTTCGTAGGGTAGCTGAGTTCTCTAACTATTTCCTTAACACTACTCATAAGCTTCTGCAAAGTGCACATCCGCTGGATTCATGTGTTTTCTCAGCTTCGCCTTCGTCAAAGCCCAAAAAGTTTCGATAGGGCGAAGCTCTGGGCAGTTTGGTGGATTCATCTCCTTTGGTACAAATACGAGATTGTTCCTTTTGTACCACTCTCGTGCATATTTAGAGTAATGGCAGAAAAGCAAGAGCACGCCAATAGATTGTAGGCTTGTTATGCTTTCTTGCAGACACTCCTTCACGTAGATTTGACCATTCATTGCGTCTGTCGTCGAGGTATTTTTCGCATTCGGCATATGGCTCCGCCGCCCCATTGCTTTCTTGATGAATTTTCTGCGTAAATGGCTTAACTGATCCAGGAACAACATTTCCTTTCGGCGGTATAAATCTTTTGGTCCCGGCAGAGTTTTTTAATGGACTTTTATGTTGGTTTCATCGTCCATGATAACACAGATCACTGACGGTGCACCGTTTGTGCACTATCCGGAGAAAGACCAAGCACTTTTAAACTTCCTTTAAGAAAATTGAAAAAACATCGTCAATTTAATTTGGATGTAAACAACAGGTTACAGCCTAAAGTTGGTTGAATACTGTACGCATTTTGAATACTCATTTGCGTATTTATTATTATAGGAAGAGTCTTTATAAGCGGCGCGGCCTTGTTTTTCGATGATATGCCGCAAGGCAATACTTCATTCACAGGTGCTCTTCTGGCTTCCTACAAGTTCCGCAATGGTCGAGCTGCCAGCTGCATGTTATTCTCTGCCATTGGCTCCTTTACGCGTCCGGTTTCCGCAGGTATACAAGAGAACAACTTCCACCTTTACGCTCTCACGATTTTTAAAAATGTCAGCGGCATTCTGACCATTTCTCGCTACTTTCGGCAAACTTCGAAATGACAGCTCTTCGAACACCTCTCGAGTGAAAAAATGCAGGTATTAACAGGCGCGTAAGACGTCCCCTGTTTAATTTCAAGCCTACCGGTAGCGTAAAACAAACTTTTTTGCAACCGATCATACAACAGACTAGATTCCAGGCGTTGCTCTGGCTTAAATTTACGCGAAATGGTTGCTATAGGTGACTGCGCGTTACTTATCCAGCAACATCTGACATACCTCAAGGTAGTCATCTTGGACCGTACGATCTGCGCGCTCTACTTCCTTAACTATGTTAATCTTGTCAATCGAGGGACCTCGACTTCTCATGCATGGTGATCTCAAACTCTGCCTTCGTGGCTGTTGCCATTGCCGATCTGTCACGGCGATCCACAAAGCGTCAGCTTTCCGTGCCTTCGCTGCCTGGTTCATCGTTTCTTCTTTTCAACCAGGCCAGGAGCTGAGCCAAAACAAATTTCTCAGTTAGAGAATTCATAAAGGAAACTTTCTTTGAAACCGACCGATAATCTTCAACCTGGATTTACCCCTGGTCAGATGTTGAACGGGCAGGTGTAAGTAATCTTTAGGTTCTCGGCTCAGTTTCATTCGCCGCAGAACGCCAGTTTTGCCGCGAACTGTTTCTCGCTTACAACTTGCTTTTTTGCGTCTTCTCAAGGAATTCGCGCTTGACGATGGCTCCAACATTTGTCCCGCATTAGGCACGAGCTCATGCATGTAGAGGGTTCTTATCGTCATCGGGTACCGCTCGAACGTTGTTGGCAGCATACTGCCCATGGCTCAGCGCACATCCGTATTGGCAAGATGCCCGATCACGAGCCAATCCGACGTGTTTTGTTTGTCGTCGCAATCTGGAAGTCGCCGCGCCGCTTTCTGGTAAGTCGACTTCAGTCCAGCTCGATTTTCGAGCTCTGCTGCGGTCGAAGGCGCTACTCCCAGCTTCTGTGCGACACCTCGGGCGGAGCCGGTTTGGGGTTCCGCTCAGGAAACAGCGGGCGGCACTGCGCGTGGCACCGCTGTGCCTCCGGCTTTCGATTTCTCCCGATCCAGCTTTCTTTGGCTTCGTACGGCGGAAACGTTTACGCGAACACTTTTAATACGTAGCGAAACGGTTGGTTGTAACGATATCCAGCAATCTACGCCAGCTTGGTGTGAGAGTAGTTGATTTTCACCGTCCACTTGTAAAATCTGTGATTGCGTTGCCTTCTTCGCTTTGACGCCATTTTGACGTGGGTGAAGTGTTATTCATTCTTCGCAATCGTGGCTTTGATGTTACACGCACGCATGTTCGGCATGAGTGCCGAAGCGTTCTTTAATGCACGATGAAAGGAAATGCGCATCAAGTTTAAGTCGAACAAATTGCAGTCGGAACACCCTTGGGCGCGGAAATTGAGGCTGTTCGACTCAACGAGGAGTTTGCACTGACCAGCGTCGAAAACCGGAGCAATGAGACACCTGTACGAATGAGGGCATCGTGTCGACAGACTGCCTATTAAGAGCAACCTTTTCCACGACACGTGCGTTTCGTGATGGATACGGTAATCGACTTGAGTTGTTTCGGGCAGGAAACTTTGCACGCCCGGGATTCAGCGGCATCCGCCGGGAGGTGGTTTCACTGTTACGAATCGTAATCGGCCGAGAGTATCAAGTGTTGCACCCTGGTGACGAAGATGCCAGCTGGCAGATGCTTTTACGTTCTTTCACCACGGTTAATCAGCGGGACTGTCCAGCACAAGGAAGGAAGATAATGTTTGAAGTAGCTGCGGCCTTTGTCAGAGGGCATGTGAGCGGCAAGTGCTTTTTCATCGTCAGTCGTCAAAATCGGAAGCCAGATTTGATACCAAGAATATTTGCCTGCCGCTTGAAATTTGAGAAAGCGATCTGCAAAGCAAAGATGAAGTAAGTGAGCCTAAACTAAGGTGGTTGAGAACAGAATGACGCGTTGTTTTCTACATGATTTCTTTAGTTACCATTGATTCACTGATTCACTGCATGTTTTCGAGCGTGGGAATTAGTATCGAAAGAAAAAATGGACGCAACCCCAAAAAATTGAGTGAACCTCCCAATACGGGCAGGACAAATAAACAATACACTAAATTTACTCACTTGCTTGACTCCGTAATAAACTTGCTGGGATAATGCCTGGCCAGCACCTGCACGTATGTCACTCGATCTGATAGTGCGATATAACACATTCGGGAATGTGTCGAAAATAAAAATAGGAGTTTCGCGCCAAAATAGATCCGGCACTGGGCGATCCCAGTGGGGCAAGTACCGATCGGAAAAGCAAAAACTACTCTACGATAAAATTGCCAACATGTAAAATAATTTGTAGAATACGATGAGTCGCTTCATCCGGTCGTCGTCGAGCACTAGAGGTAATGAAGAAAAAAACATAACCTGTCTTACCAAGCCATCTTCACATTATTTCAACTTCACCTTCCGATTACGATTGTCAGAAATACCGGTCGGACTCCATCCGGTCCTAAAAAACCGTAAACAGCATCAGAAGCGCCTTTTTCTCTTCCATATTTACGCTTCGCTTTCTTCGTCACCGACTGGTTTGACTGCTTTAGGATGTTAGCATTAGCACAAGCATGAGCATTGACGTTTGCACACCTCGTGCCATGGAGCCACGATGATGAATACTTCGGTGCAGACATTTGCATGCCACACAGGAAACAGAGAAACCTGATTCCGATTGTTGTTACGTTTCTTCTGCCACAATGAATCTCCATGAGGGCACTCACTCGACTGCTCACCTGGTTCTCGTCCATGCAACATCGTTGGCTATAAGCGGAGGAAGATTTGCTGTATCTACCTGACAGACATCGGGGGCCCACTGCAGCTCAATGTGGCGGATATCAAAGGAAAGAGAAATTAGCAGCCGGAAAGAATGGTTGAGCAAGAATGCCCTGTTTGTACACTTTGAACAAAAATTATTCAAAAAATGAGTCGTTGGGAGTCTAGTCTGCTAGAGCTGGCTGCGGATGCTCCATTTCTCTTCATTGGCCTGGTTGGGACTAGTGGCAGGTTAACTGAAGTCCTAGCTCCCTGTGGACTTATGACTACGGCGCCATTGCTCGCTCACTGAAAGGAGGGCCATCAAGTGGGGCTCGGCTGACGGCTGCTAAGTGGCCAACTTCGTATCCTTCAGCTTGCCTCCGATTCTTGTCGAGGCATCTCAGCTGTGTCTTCTGCTGATCTGCTCTACGGCCGCACATGCCTCGGTTGCTGGCTTCTTCTGAGTTCTGGAAGAGGCTTGATCCACTCTTCTTCAACGGCTTCAACTCAATCTGACAGCTACTGACGGAAGCGCACTGGCACCGAGCAAAAAGCTCGAAAGAAGTCACGGAGCCAGCCGCGCGTGAATGACCAAGGTATTTTTGAAAATCTTCCTGTGTCCTTCTGCAGTTCTCTGGGCGATCAATAGCCAATTTTGACAATGCAGGTACCGTGGCACCACCGGTCGTGCTCAACCTGACCATGGCATCACGTGGGACGCCCGGTGCCAGCACAAAACGTTCAATCTGTTCCGCTGCACAGTCGTCGTGGAAAGAGGGTGACGTGAAGAGCTGATCCACTTCGTCGGAGAGATGATGAGCGGTCTTGGATTCCCACAAACACTTTTCACCGCCGGCTTCGATCGCTTCGTCTGAAGCAGAGTGTTACAGGATGAGTCTCCAGACTGAACTTGCTGGAAACCGTCGATGATGGTAAAAATAGCCCCGATATTGATTGCTGAAGTGTCCAGAAAATGAGTCAGCGTGGTATGTTGACAACGTGTAGTTCGTGCCTTAGGGGATCGGAGGGAGGAACCTTCTTCTTCCGCACTTTCGAGTTGCTAGATTTTCACTTTACACAGCTTTTTAACATATATTTCTAACTTCAGCTGGAAGATGTTTTGATCCAGTACCCCACAAAATCCAGTTCACGACCTCCGTCAGCGCCAAAATGCTCTCTGGTATCGAAAGTTTCCTTAACGGAGAGTGCTGCATTGGCTTCGTAAAGCGCACCACCAGCGGCACCTCTTCGTCAACGGCGGTGCTAGAGAAACCACGCAGTCTACAAAGCCGTACTGCATAATCTCCAGTAGCTAGCACGCCACAATTTTTTTCGTCGCTCCACTGGTACGCGTTTGTTTGCTCAATGCATTACGTTACTGCTTCCGTTGATTGCCGGATTTCTGCATTCGAAAATTCTTCAGAGAATGAAGACATTGTGGCGACACTTCAAGCATGCGTGGCTCGGATAGCTTTCTTCGGCAGGTATTGACTCTGATCGTTGCTCTAATAGTGCCAAGATGTTGTAGAATACCGGAATGGGCGTATCCGGCGTTCAGCGAAGTGCCGCACGATGTACATACTGACATTCGCTTTCACGACGCGGCGGGTAGCCGTTTTTTGTACTCGTACGCTTCTGGACGGAGTTGCTTCACCGTTTTGCCATCACGCTTAGAGGTCAACTTCGATAGAGCTGTCAAATTTTGTCTGCTGTCTCATGGGCCGTTATATGGTTGATGCTGCATGGGTGGTTTCGTCAATGAGGGTGAAGGTGCGCCAATGAAAAACCGGTTATTTTTGTTCTTTTTTCTAATTCAAACGTTATTTGAAAAATCCGATTTTCCGTCTAAGGGTAGAGAACCCTCATGGAGCATGAAGTCCATCCAAAATACATACTCGATCAAGGAAGGTGTCGATCACGCACGACTGGTTTGAGTGCTTTAGGGATGTCTTCCAGGAAGTCTGTTTCATCATGGCTCATTATTTGCAATCAATCGGTAACGGCTCTGGTTATCTTAAGGCGATTCGAAGTCTTTTGGAACGGCATTGATGCTCATTTGCACGCGCCAGAGTGTCTCACAATGTGGTGCTCACTAAAAAAACCGAAAATGGGATTGCATGGCTGACAAATCAGCTAAATCGTAGCATTTATTTTTCATTTGAAAGATAAATGTTATAGGAATAAACCCTATTTAATTCGATTCGAATCTCTCGCCGCTTGATAGCTTTGCGCAAACGCTTTGTTAACCCGTCGCAGATGGCTCGCACGCATTTCACTGAAGTGGTCTAGTCTCAAACATCAACCAACGTGTTTTTGAATCCGATCTAAAATGTAAGCCTTTTTGTAGGGCACCTGTATGTTGCGGCATGACTCCCGCCACAAAGTAGTCAATCGGGTGAGATTCGGTGAAGATTGCAGTGCCATTGTTCTTCTAAGCACCTTGATAGAGGAAACCAGGAAAATCTCTTCCCGCACAACGCTTGTGTCTCCTTTGGCCTTGTGAGCTGGAAGCTGAGTCCCCGTTGGAAGCAATAGGGTGTATTTGCATGCAGCGTTGAGGCGTTGATTACAGAATGCCACTGCATTTTCATGACGGTTATAACACGCATGCCTTCATCTTCTGCGACATATGACCATTAGAACCTCACGAATGGTGGCACAAATACCAGGTGTCACTCACAAACAGGTTGATCTCATTTAACCATTTGCGACTTCAGCCTTCATGATCAATGAGAAATGTATAATGAAGAGTAGGAAAATCAATCACTCACCAGCGGGCGATACGGTCAAAATTTGGTCAATATCAACTTGACGTATTTCTTTCAATTTTGCATTTAAAAACCTGAACACCCCCTCATTTTGAAGGTGTGTGTGTTGTAGAATGTTGCTCCTATTTTGATTTTGGAATTCACTCTTCAGTTGTCAAAATGCCGTCCAAGCAAGAAGAGCAGCGTATCAAAATTTTGCTCGCGCATCGCGAAAATCCGAGCTACTCGCACGCAAAGTTGGCAAAATCGCTAAAAGTTGCCAAATCAACCGTTACAAATGTAATTAAAGTGTTTGGGGAACGTTTGTCGACAGCCAGAAGTCTGGATCGGGGGAAATCGAAAACCGGAAGCCGCTGAGACGACAAAGAGAGTTGCCGGTAGTTTCAAGCGAAACCCTAACCTATCTCTCCGAGATGCCGCAAATAAGCTGGGTGTATCGTCTACAACCGTGCATCGAGCCAAAAACGAGCCGGACTATCGACTTACAAGAAGGTAGTGACTCCAAATCGCGATGATAAACAAAATACGACGGCCAAAGCGCGATCCCGGAGGCTGTACACGACGATGCTGACGAAGTTTGACTGCGTGGTAATGGACGACGAAACCTACGTCAAAGCCGACTACAAGCAGCTTCCGGGACAGGAGTTTTATACGGCAAAAGGAAGGGAAAGGTAGCAGATATTTTGCAAGCTACACGAAACTGTCAAAGTTCGCAAAGAAATATCTGGTTTGGCAAGCCATCTGTACCTGTGGCTTGAAAAGCAGCATTTTCATAGCTTCCGGGACTGTCAACCAAGAAATTTACGTGAAAGAGTGTTTGAATAAACGTCTGCTGCCTTTCCTGAAGAAACACGGTTGTTCCGTACTGTTTTGGCCGGATTTGGCATCTCGCCATTACGGTAAAAAGGCCATGGAGTGGTACGCCGCCAACAACGCAGGTGGTTCCCAAGCGACAAGAACCCTCCCAACACGCCAGAGCTCCGCCCAATTGAGAAATACTGGGCTATTGTCAAGCGGAACCTAAAGAAGACCAAAAACTGCTAAGGACGAGCAGCAGTTCAAGGCAAACTGGCTTTCTGCGGCGAAGAAGGTGGACAAGGTGGCTGTACAAAATCTGATGGCAGGGGTCAAGCGTAAGGCCCGGCAATTCGGATTTGGAAAAGCGGAAGCCTAACTGAATATTTTTCCTGAATTTTATACTAATTGAACTGAAAAGAAATTTAATTTGTTTTAAAAAACGATTTCTCCGATTTACACGCGTTTTCCGACAAATGGAAATTTTTTTTTTTTTTTTTTTTTTTTTTTTTTTTTTTTTTTTTTTTTGCTTTTTACACTACACTTGCATGCACACACAACATAACTTTGTGCAGCATGCATGGCACGCATGCAACACGGCGACTTGCCACAGCACGCACTGCCGCCTGCCTGCGCGGCACACGGCACACACGCGCCTGGCTTTTTGCTTGCCTTTACTTTTTTTTTTGCTG
>JASCZW010014661.1:0-22379 GCA_034211315.2 Aedes japonicus
AAAGGAAATTCCAAGCATCCCTTCATTCAACGTGTTGAAGAAGCTTCACTTCAAAAAGACATCACAATCTGTTGGATCCCCGGACATTCAGGGATCCTTGGAAATGAGGCTGCTGATAGGGCAGCTGATCGAGGACGTTCTGCTCCGATAATATTCAACGATATCCCCGCTAGGGATGTCATTCATTGGGTGTCACAACTATTCTATGACTGTTTTCAACGATTCTGGGAAACTCACCGTCCAACATTTCTACAAAGAATTAAAACAACGCACAATGGGCAAGAACTGATGAAAAGGAAAAAATCTGTAACTTTTGTCGCTTTTAAGCTCGGCTTGTAAACAAAAACATTTCCGCTTGGAAATTGTCTGGGGAATCGAATGGAACAGGTCACCGCACGGATATAGTTGTGGAGTTATAGAGCTTACTTTACCCCACTTTCCCTTACATTCTTGAATAATTTAAAGATATCTTTGCACAAAGAGGCTCAAGATCAACAAAATAGTGCTAATCCCATGTGAAATTTCCTGGAAAATCGAATAGAAGCTGTTTCAACTAACGCACAGCTCTGTGAACGAAGAAGTGGCTGATTTTACCCCAATTCCCTTTGTATTCTTGAATAGTTTATAGATATCTGTGAACTGATACGTGCACTGATGATTCCAAAGCATGCTGAAATTATTAATTAGGAGAGAATGGAAAATATATAATATGATTAACAGGTACACGATCTACAGTCGCACCCCCTCATTTCAATATTGTGAATTTGACAGGCCACGCCAACAAACGTCCCTATGTTCCAGCTAGCAGTCTTTTGTGATCATATGACTCGTTGAGGCGTGAGGTAATCTATCTCAAATCATCTTCTATCTTCTATCTTTTCAATTAGCGTATGTGTCCCTTGACTCAGCATTATGCAACGATCGATTACATTTTTTATTTTAACTCATAAGGTTTTTAAGCTGTAAGCGAGATTCAACTAGTTATACACTTGCTAAGATAAGTTTGATAAGATGTTTGGTAGTATTTATCACGAAAAATTGTACAACTCTTTTTATAAAGTCAGAAACATGCGAAGGATATGGATTCAATGTCGGTCTACAAGCACCGAATTGGGTCTATTTATGGAAGCAACTTCGTCCCATTCGATGAATTTATTACTAAATGCAATCTTTTTAAGGGTTTCCCCCTAATCTTATGAATTAAGGCACTAAAATTTCACAAATCAAACTAAAGTAAAACTACTTCGAAACACTTAAGTGGTGTTCATATATGAATTATCAGCCATTCAGTAATGAAAACATTACAATTCACTATACAATGACTTTGTTCCTTCGGTTTGTGTTTAGATAAGCCACTTGAATATAAACAACCGCAAACTCATGCATTGCCATTTAAAATTTTAAAAATAACAACCTTTTTACCACGTTATTGATACAGCATGCCATATTTGGAAACATACAAAAAAATATGTCCTCAACATTGGATCTACGATTTTCTTGTAAAATCATTGTTATTTAAGCTAAGTTAACAGTCAATTTGTAACTATTTTCTGTGCATCCAGACTGCATTATTCGCTCTATCGAATCAATTAAGCCAAATTTAGATCACTTGAAGATCGTGTAGATCATCTGGTCAGCTTAACCAGTGAAATCTTGATGTCCCAAAAGTTCAAGAAATCGAAAACGACGCGGAAGTGAACAACTGTAAGTTGATTAATATTGTCTCAATTGCGTTTGATTACATCGGTCATCCTTATAGCAACATGATTTTGTTGATTATCGCTGGATTTATGACACTTTTGATACATAGGCCGAATGAAGAAGCTAGGCTTACTTAACATCCCCTTACCCTTGTAGCGGTACCAGTTGGAACCATCATCATGAACTATCTATCATCGCAACAGTAGACAGCCTATGCAGAGAAAAAGTGCAGTAAAAAATTATAGGGTAACGGGATGTAATGTTAGCCTAGCTCCTTCATTCGGCCTATGTACCAAATATGTTATTAATTTAGCGATAATCAACAAAAGCATGTTGCTATTAGGATGACCGATGTAATACGAAGTAATTGAGACAATATTAATCAACTTATAGTTGTTCACTTTTTCGTAATTTTTGATTTCTTGAACTTTTGGGGCATCATGATTTCACTGGTTAAGCTGATCAGATAATTTACACGATCTTCAAGTGATCTAAATTTGGCTTAGTTGAATTGATAAAGCTAGTGTATTCTAGCTTAAAAACTTTATGAGTTATAATAAAAATGTGATCGATGGTTGCATAATAGGCTGAGTCAAGGGACACATACCCTACATAACCGTGTGAACATGTTCGGGGAATAAATAGTTTTATATCAGAGCAATCGCCGCGGTTTTATTCGATTGACCGAATTGTCCCCCACAATTGGTGACCCCGACGCGCGTTGTTACGTAGTTCTTACAGACATCACAGCAAACGGCCTCTTTTCGAGTTAAATCCGAAATAAAAAAGAGGAGTTTCGGCAAGCGTCATATAACCTAAAAAAATGACTGAACCGGGCATCGCTGCAGAAATAGCAACTGCGGCTGTTTCCATAAAGTTACCTGATTTTTCGAAAAACGATCCAAATATGTGGTTTGCTCAGGCTGAAGCGCAATTTAACCTGGCAAAGATCACCAAAGACGAGACTAAATTTTGGCATATACTTGCTAAAATC
The DNA here is from genome assembly GCA_034211315.2 of Aedes japonicus. NCBI lineage: Eukaryota > Metazoa > Arthropoda > Insecta > Diptera > Culicidae > Aedes > Aedes japonicus. Next base: position 2,696 of record JASCZW010014661.1, read on the forward strand.
GACCAGAGTGTGATTTGCCATGTATCTGATCTCGTATCCAACCCGCCGACCGAAGATAAATACAAGTCGGTAAAGGACCGGCTGATTGCCCGCTTCGCTTCGTCTCCGCAAGCGCGATTGGAGCAGCTTCTAAGCTCATGCGATCTCGGAGATTTCCGTCCGACTCATCTGCTGGCTCGAATGAGTGAAGTTGCTACTGGACTGAATGTTGATGAAAACCTGATGAAGATGCTCTTCCTACACGGGAAAAAATCCGGTGCTCGAAACTAGCAAAATGGTTCATGATATCATGGAAAACGTCTTTTTTCATGTTATGAATACACGGTGTTCAATAAGTTCGAATACAAAGTTTTCATCATTGCGTAGGTATGCGCCATGTACATATTCTGCATTGGTATTGGTGTCAGCTTTAGCTTCATTCATACGCTACCGAATGTGCGCGGTGTTGACATTCTGTTGGTTGTTGTTCGTTTGTTACGCGCGATGAAAGAGTATCGGGACTTCGTAATTAAGCGTTTTTGAACGGTGAGCGACCCGGCGATATATTCCGGCTGCTGAAATCGCATGGGGTCAAGCGGAACTTTGTCTACACGACCATCAGGCGATACCGGGAGACGTCCTCGACCAATGACCGTGCGAGATCCGGTCGGCCGCGTTCAGCGAGGACGCCACGGGTCATCAAGATCGTGAGGGGAGCGAATTCGGCGCAAAAAGAACCGCTCAATCCGGAAAACGGCTGCAGATCTCAACGTTTCCATTGGAACCGCTCACACCATACTCACCAAGGACCTTGGTTTCAGGCCTTACAAAAAACGTAAGGTCCATGGCGTTTCGGAGGCTACCAGCAAAAAGCGGTTGGATCGAGCTAAGAGGATCCTCTCTCGGCACGCTGGTCAGGAGTTTGTTTTTTCGGACGAGAAACTGTTCGTGCTGCAGCAGCCGCACAATGTGCAAAATGACCGGGTGTGGGCGCCATCGAGGGACAGCATTCCTGAATCCAATATAAACATCCCTCGGTTCCAAAGTGCCGCGTCGGTGATGGTTTGGGGGCAGTATGCAAACGTGGTAAGCTACCCTTGGTGTTTATTGAAAAAAACGTCAAAATCAAAGCGGCGTACTACAAAACTGAGGTTTTGGAAAAGGTTGTTGCCCCCAGTCTCCGAAGCCTCTACGGCGATGAGCACTACGTGTTCCAGCAGGACGGTGCACCAGCCCATACGGCAAATGTGGTTCAAGCCTGGTGTCGGGACAATTTAACCGACTTTCTGGACAAAACTTTGTGGCCTCCCAGCTCCCCGGACTTGAATCCTCTCGACTTTTTTGTTTGGTCCTATATGATGGCGAAGCTGAACGAATACAAGGTCAGCACTTTGGATCATTTCAAGACGGTAATTCTCAAAATCTGGGACGAAATGCCCATGCAGTCCGTGCGTGCCGCCTGCGACGCGTTCGAGAAACGTTTGAAGCTCATTAAGGAGTACAAAGGGGGGTCATTCCAAGAGGAAATGTTGTAAACGTTCCTTGTAAACATAGCTTTCAATAACATAAATCCAAAAAATAAAAAACATGTTTTCATTTTTTTAACAAATTTTGAAAGTGTATCCGAACTTATTGAACACCGTGTATACACCATGAATAAAAGTCATGAAATCATGAATCAGCTTACTATGATCCAACGTAACGCCACTATGGCGTTATGTTTTTGATTTTTGATGATAAAAGTGGCAACTTGATTCATGAAATCATGAAGCATCTGATTAGTAACCATAAATTAAATTCATGAAAACATGCACTACTATTCATGATTATTGGCACCTGTCATTTATGATTCCAATTTTAGTGACGAAAACGGACAGTTTGGTTCGTGATATCATGAAGCATTTCGTTTGGAACTACGAAAAAAAACATGAAAACATGAACATTATTCACGATTCCATATATGTACCATGAAGCAAGTTCATGGTAATATGAAACATACTTATGAATATGAGAAAAAACGGATTCTTTCAGGAGTTTGATAAGTAAACTAATTTTTTTATTTCAGTTTTTGATTTCGATTCAATTTAAGTATATTACGGAAATGCCATGAATACAAAGGAAATGAGGATTAACAATCGATAGCCTTCAGCAAATCACGTTTGCTCTTCGGCAGCTCCAGTTTGTAGAAACAGCCACAGTGGCCTACAATCCGGCGTGTACTGCAGGTTCAACACGTACGTTACGTGCATGCACATACATATGGATTGCAGTATGTTTTCTGCTTTGTACTGCTTTGTAATGGATTTATCGGGTCGCGATGCTCCAACCGTGATTATTTGCGGCTGCATTTGGACATTTTCAAATTTTGTCCGAAGAAACTCCAATCGCTGGTTGATCTTGACTTCGACGCCACCCGCAGTCTATATAAAAAAAAGTAATTAACCATACAAATATGAACTCAACAACAAAATTGCACAGGTTGTTTTTAAAAACATTTGTTTGTGACAATCGTTATCACAGTTCTAACCCTATTTTGTTTACGAGAAGTCTCGTTAATAAAGCAATAAAAAAAAAACTGTTTTGTTTCTTGGGTAAATTAAAACAAAAATATTTGTTCCACCGTTAATTTCGAAGGCGAATTCGCTTTCATCGAACACACAGGCCTTATATGTATGGCAGACAAATGTTATCACTTCATTATTTTTGATGATATGGCGCACTTCTTTGAGAAACATATCATGTCTCCTGGCAATCAACACCGTTCCAGCTATTATTTTCGTCTTTTCTAATATAACGTAGCTAAGCACTCGAACGTTTACACTACCGTCACCGGAAATCAATTCGTGTTGAATTGGAATGCAGTGCAGTTTAATGTAAAATCGAAGACCGCCAATAACAAGACACACAGCTCCCTCTCTGTTTCAGTCGACATGTTGGAAGCGCCGTCAACGTGTTCCAGAAACATTAGAAACAAATATGTATGTGTGAACTCATGTGAGCCATCGTCGGTGTATGTGTTTTGATTTGTTTTGATAGCTAAGCTTTTGGTGCTCAACATCAATAGGCATTGAAACGTTTATTTCTGTCAGACTTTGCTTATTCCGTTGAAAATGGCACGCAAAACCTTTTGTGTACCGGGATGTTTGAGCACTTCCAACGCAGGAAAGAAATCCTTCTTCTGAATAGTCGAGACCCACAGGTAATTGCAATACTATTTTAGCATCAAGCAGCATCTGTTTTCACTTGAGTCCCACTAGAGAGAGATTTTTCTGGTGTTGGTGGAGATTGGCGCTTTTCGGTTGAAGGAATGCTACACGAAGAGTTTATCCTTCGGGTCCACAAGGAATGTTTATCGTCGAATTAATGTCACAGTTCCACCACTACAGCATTATGATTCGTTGCTTATAATTTTGTCAGTAGGTTGAGCTGCTGCGTTTGAATATTTCCTGGTGGCTGCTGCGTCAATCTTCAAACAATCCGGAATTAGCTTACCTGTTGGAAACAGTCGTTTACTGGAAAAGGGAGTACTTGGTTTATACTCTACTCTATTAAACTATCATACACAATAATTACTTCCGATTATCCGATCCAGCAGCTCAAAAGGCTTGCCATTTCTTTCCCTGGAGCGTTCCACCATCACCGTCCTTGTTTACTTTCATTAAGGAAAGAATAGCTCTGAGATGACCGTTTACAATCCTTTGATCCTTTTATGGTTCCAGTTAACTTGCAGGACGGTGTGTTTTGGACATCAGAAACATAGTTTTTCAAATAAATATTGATTTCCGATGCGAACCACTCCATCGGCTAGCACAGTACAAGTTTGTTTTGATTTATTTTTTGACGTTTCTCTTGAGCGCAGTAGATTACAATTATACACACCGTAACTTTTGCTTGATTACACACACACACACACACACACACACACACACACACACACACACACACACACACACACACACACACACACACACACACACACACACACACACACACCCCAACAAACAACACACACCCAACAACACCAAACCCCCCCCACCACCCCCCCCCCACCACACACCCACCAAACACCCACAAACACCCACACACACCCAACAACACACACCACACAAAAACAACACACACAACCAAACACAAAAAAAACACAAAAACCCCAATACAACCAACATATTTATGTCATGTTTCTAGAAGTCGTTCGGGGGCGCTACCGTACAAGAAGTATACGGTGTATATGGGAAAATTTGACACCTGTGTGTCTTGTTATTGGTGGTCTTCGGTAAAATCCAGTCCCTTCATCCAATTGCAACGGTCTGAAATTATGAGTGTTCGTGAATACATTATATGACATCTTAAATTGGTCATTTATCGCTAATGTAAGAACGATATTCTTCCTCGATGATGTGGTTGTTGTTATCTTTTTGAAGTATTTATGTTTCATTTCTGGTATGAACGTTGATGTAAATCGAGTAGGTCCTGTCCACTCGATTGCAAGCGGATAATGAGTAAGGAAGTGTGCTTTTGGCTTAAGGTGTTTATCAAATGAGTTTGTCCATGCATCTCCAGCCGGCACGAAGTCTCCAATCATTAGTGTGACATTATCTACAAAGCACTTCATCTGTCCTGCGGACATTTTGAGTTTCAGACACTCTAAATTCTCCAGTTTTATTTGTGGTGGAATACTTTTTCGCTCATTGATGTCATAATCAGTATGAATAGTGAAAAATAGCCTTTTGAAATTAAACGAAGAATGCAACTAGCAAGAGCATCTTGTGCAAAATCTTCAAAATAGTCATGCATGCAGTCAACAATCTTCAAGTCAGTAACGTGAAAGTCAGGGATGGTGTTGAAAACTGAGTTTTTCCGGATTCCTGTTTCTGAAAAGCGATCGATTTCCAGTGCCGAATTATATAATTCCTCGGTGCGGTACAGAGCAGGATCGTCTTCTGCGTTTACCCTTATGCCTTCAAGATTCATTGAGCAAATCCTGCACAAGTAAATAGAAAAAAATTGAGATTAGTTAAAATTATCGCAATGAAGGCAGTTAAGGTGGTTGTAGCATTCACACTTCGAGATTGCAAGCGCACATGACTCACCAACCGTTACAATTGCACCTGCCAAAATGCTACTTTGTTTGCTGCGGTACAGTAAGCACGAAGTAGAAATTTGGCAGGTGACATTTCAGCGGCTGGCGAGTCGTGCTCACTTGAAATCTTAAAGTGTGGACGCTACGAGGAATCACCTTAAGACAGCTCTTCGATGTTTCTTACCTGCATGGATGATTTGCAACAAATTATCTACTGTAGTCCAAAAAACTGTTTAGGCCCAAATTGTCTCCACGCAAACCTCCAAATAAAAAAAACATATTCCTTTCTTCGCCTTTTACACGAATTCGTACAGGTGTTTCTTCTAGATGAATGATTTCTTGAACCATGGTTCAAGATTTCTTCGTTGATGAACGATTTCTCGACAGCGGAATATAGGAAACGGGATCAGGAACATGTTATCAATTTTGCCGTGAATATGTCTTGGTAAACTCGGGAAATTTAAGTAAAATCCTGTCAGAGCTTGCTTTCCAGCTGCCGAACCCAATGGATTGTTGATTTCAAACGAATCAGCAAAAATAAAGTAGGGAATGCAAATTTGGTCAAATCATTTTGTGTAGTATGATACTATACATAACATTGCTTTACATTTACATGTGTTAATTGCTGCTGTCTTGACATGACCGCGAATTGACAGTAACAGTGATTGACGTATAGGTCGGAAGTAAGCTTGGAATTCGAAAGTCAGAATTCCGAACTTTAACTTAGTGAAAAGTCTTCAAAGCTGTCGATTTACAACGATTTTCTAACTTACCTCCACTACCATTATGAAGCTGGCTTGAGTCTCTTAAACAGAGGGCTTCTAAACTATTTTCAAACTATTTAAAAACAAAAAAATCAAACCTAAAAATTATTTTACACAAATAGCTTATAGTTTAATGTGATTTTTAAATAAAAACGTTTTAATTTCGCCCTAATCGAATAAAAATCAAGATGAAAAAAAACTTACCGCTAGGTTTTGTTGCAGCTTCTTTTACTGCTGCTGCGGCTGCTGCTGTGTACCGTTGCTGCTGCGACTACGCGTCAAGCTGTGCTCTTGATGTTTTCACACTATAATTAAGCACAAGTTAGTTTTTTTCGAGCATTTGTTAGGATTTTAAAACCTTACCTGAAAATTACCGCCGACCGGTAGGCATGCTTCGATTGAATTGATGAAAATTTTTGACAGGTTGACAGCTTTGCGTTACGCTTATAGAGCGACCATGAATCAAATTCATGGATACGTTTGTTTTGGTTCATGATTTTTGGAAATTCAGTTATAAAGCATGAATGAGGGTCATGATTACATGACTCAGCGGTATGATATTTTATTCCGAGTTGGATTCATCAAAACGGGAATTGATTTATAATAACGCTTGTGGCGATCATGACTCATTTTAAACCGAGCAGTTGTTATTTTTCATGATAATTGTGGTTTTCGTCATGATATCATGAACCATAGTCATAATGTCATAAAGTGACACATTTTATGATTTCATGAATTTTTATTCATGAATCCGGCAACGGATTTTTTTCCGTGTACAACGAATGCCGCCCAACGTTAGAACCGTTTTGGCCATCAGCGACGGTAGTTTGGCAAAACTAGCCGAAATGGCCGATAAAATGATCGACTGCTCTAGCAATATTTCCGCCGTCACTGTTTCAACGAGGGAACAGGTGTCCGTAAACACCGTCGACACAACATCCACCGCGATCAAACAATCGTCAGATTTTGCATCTTTGAAGGAGGAAATAGAGGTGCTCACAGCTGAGATTCGTCGCTTAAAAAGTGGTCCTTTTAGAAGTCGTAACCGATCCCTCTCCAGGTCTAGAACGATGAACGATTCGATTTGCTGGTATCATCGGAAATACGGCGGAACAGCAGAACATTGCCGAGAACCTTGCACATACAAAGATGAAAAAAAAAAACTAGCTTTCCACCCCCCAGAATCGGCGCAGGTGGGTGACGGATTTGAAAGTCGTCGTCTAGTTGTAATCGATAATACCACTCGACATAGGTTTCTCGTTGATACTGACTCAGACGTGTCTATAATACCTGCATCTACATCCGATAAACGCAGAGGTGCCGTTCCATTTTCGCTACACGCAGCAAATGGCACAAAAATCACCACCCACGGGAGCAGGTTTCTGTCGGTGGATCTGGGCCTTCGACGACGGTTTACTTGGCGATTTTTGGTAGCAGATGTGAGTAGTGCAATCATTGGGGCTGATCTATTGGCGCATTTCGGACTGCTTGTCGATTTGGGGCGGCGTCAGTTAATTTATGGCACCACCCACCTTCGTACTACCGGAAGTTTGAAGTCTACTACCGTACATGGAATTACCATTATTAATGAGAATCATCCGTTCCACGAAATGCTGTCAGATTATCGGGAAATCCTCATTCCAACACTAGCCAATCGAGAAATATTGCACGATGTCACCCACCATATCGTTACGTGTGGACCGCCGGTGGCATGCAAAGCTCGTCGAATGCATCCGGAGAAATTGAAAGCTGCAAAGGAGGATTTCAGGATAATGTGCGAAATAGGAATTTGTAGACCATCGAGCAGCAGCTGGGCGAGCGCATTACACTGCGTTCCAAAAAAGAATGGCGAGTGGAGGTTCGTTGGGGACTACCGACGTCTTAACCAAGCAACGATTCCGGACCGGTACCCGGTTCCTCATGTACACGATCTGCTGAATCGTTTCGAAGGTAAGAATATATTCACCAAGTTAGATCTTGTGAGGGCCTACTACAATATTCCCGTCGAAACGGCCGACATACCGAAAACGGCTGTAATAACTCCTTTTGGGTTATTCGAGTTTACCCGAATGCCCTTCGGCCTCTGCAACGCAAGCCAAACATTTCAAAGGTTTATGAACAAGCTGTTCGTGGATCTAGATTTCGTCATTGTTTTCATAGACGATATTTGTATTGCTTGCTCCGACGAAACAGAGCATAACCAGCATGTGAGGACCGTCCTGGACCGTTTGAAGGAAAATGGCCTAACCATAAACGCCGAAAAATGCAACTTTTCACTCCCTGAAGTTGAGTTCCTCGGTTATATTGTTTGCAAAGATGGAGTGTGACCGCTCCCTATTCGAGTTCAAGCGGTACTGAACTACGAAGCTCCGAAAACTGTCAAGGATTTGCGGCGTTTCCTTGCATTATTGAACGTTTACAAGCGTTTTATTCCGCATGCTGTTGACATTCAACATGGACTAAGGAAACTTATCCCCGATAACCGAAAGAACGACTCCAGACCAATTTGCTGGGACGACCAGGCCGCACGCTGTTTTGAAGCATGCAAGAAGTCGCTGGCAGACACAACGTTACTGCACTATCCGAATGCATCGAAGTCGCTCGGCCTCATGGTGGATGTTTCCAACTTTGCTGCGGGAGCGGTTCTGCAACAACTTGAAGAGGGAATCTGGAAACCGTTGGGATTTTTTTCCGAAAAGTTTTCTCCTAGCCAACAGAAATACTCCACTTTTGGCCGAGAACTAACGGCAACGAAACTCGCCGTGAAATATTTTAGACATCTGATAGAGGGACGTCAGTTTACGATTTTCACAGACCATTTTCCTTTGACACACGCCATGACTACCGATCCAAGCAGCCGTCTACCTCACGAAGAAAGATACTTACAGTATGTGGCTGAATTTACAACGGATATACGCCACATCAGTGGTAAAGATAATGTTGTGGCTGATGCAATGTCAAGAGTAAAGGGTGTCCACGATGAAATTGCCACACTATGAAATTGCTCTAACTTTTCAACCGTTGGGTAGAATTTGATGAAAATTTGGGTGGATTTAGTTCATAGTGCATTATTAACATCCTGCAAGTTTTAAAGTCCTGTGATCAAAACTCGCGGAAATGGAGTCGAAAGAACAGCTCGTGCGTGATCGTGCGTGATTGCGCATTCATCACGAGAACAAGGATCTCTCGCATCGTTCCATCGCTAAAACGTTGGGAATCGCGAATTCCACGGTGTTGCGAGTGATGAGGTGGTTCGAGGAACGGTTGACCACCGATCGGAAGCCCAGAAGTGAAGGAAAAAGTATTCCGTACAACACCAAAAATCACAACCGCGTAGTTGGGGCCTTCAACCGAAATCCGAACGCCTCCGTTCGGGATGTGGCTAAGAAGCTGCACCTTAGCCGAAGTTTTGTCCAGAAGGCCAAAACTAAGGCTGGGCTTCGAACGTTCAAGGTACAAAAGGCCCCTAATCGCAACGAGAAGCAGAACAAGTCCGCCAAAACCCGTGCCAGGAAGTTGTACCTCAACATGCTGACGAAAGTTAAATGCTGCATCATGGACGACGAAACATATGTGAAGGCCGACTTCAAACAGATCCCCGGCAACCTGTTTTTCACGGCCAAGGATAAGTTCAGCGTTCCGGAGCATGTCCGCACTCAGAAGATGTCCAAATTTGCGAAGAAATTCCTGGTTTGGCAAGCCATCTGCACGTGCGGGAAGCGGAGTGCACCTTTCGTGACCCAGGACACGATGAACGGACAGGTGTACATAAAAGAGTGCCTCCAGAAGCGGCTGCTTCCTCTCCTGAAGGTCCACAACGTCCCAATAATCTTCTGGCCGGATTTGGCCTCATGCCACTACTCCAAGGACGTGCTGAAGTGGTATGCGGACAATAAGGTCAATTTCGTGCCGAAAATGTTCAACCCTCCCAACACTCCGGAGCTCCGCCCCATCGAGAAGTACTGGGCGATTATGAAGCAGCACCTTCTAAACGACCTAAGGTAGTGAAGACAGTCGAGGAACTGAAGAAAGTATGGGTTTACATGCAAAAAACGGTTGATTCACAGGTTGTGCAGAATCTTATGGCCGGGGTTAAGGCCAAGGTGCGGGCATTTGCGTATGGACTGTAAATAAAATACGAGTAAAATGATAAAATGAAGTTTAATAGTTATTTCTCAATCCCTGAAAATTTGATGGCAATCGGATGAAAACTCGAATTTTGCGAATCAATTTTGTTAGTGGCAATTTCATCGTGGACACCCTTTAAACGCAATTGTCGCAAAAATAGATTTCAACTGTATTGCTAGGGATCAAGTAACCGACAGTCATCTTCAAAATTTAGTAAATTCTAACAAAACTTCGCTTAACCTTCAGCAGCGTCGTTTTCCGTCGATATCCACTCCAATATACTGCGATGTGTCCGTCAATAATTGCATTCGCCTTACCTTCCAGAAAAACATTGAGTGGCAGTAATGGATCAGTTACATGGATTAGCACACCCTGGGATAAGAGCCACAAGAAAACTCATTGCCGATAGATTTATGTGGACATCGATGAACAAGGACATAACCAAGTTTGTTAGAGCTTGTCAACAGTGCCAAAGGTCGAAGATTTTTCGTCACACCGTCGCACCGCTTTCGACTTACGAACCGCCAAAGGCTCGTTTTCGACATATCCATGTTGATTTAGTAGGGCCGCTGTTGCCGTCTAAAGGATTCCGGTACACTGAAAATTTATTTTCGTAAAGTAGCTTTCACGCGTTTCGTAAACATTGATTTTGTACATAGAACAAATGTCTCGTATGTTGTATTAAACATTCATAATGCTTTTTATCTGGTGAAATACTATCATTACACCTTTTTGTAAAATGCACGAAATGAACTTCGTGATGACCAGCCAATCGCTGTTTCTCTTTTATACCGTACTCATGTATGATGTTGCTGCTGCTGGTATGGGCGGAAATAATTTATCTATCCCAAAATAAAAATCAAAGCGCTGTCGTGAGCTATAACTTGATGCTCATTAATCAAGATTGTTCTCACGAGTCAGCGTGGCCTAGTGAGATCAACCACGGATATAGAATCAGCACTTTCCCAATATTCAGGTTCGAACCCCTTGTCTGGAACAATATTAAAAACATAAGACAATTCCACGTGGTTGCGCTTTTTTTTGGCAATTACATTTTAAGTCGATAAAGTAGATCTGTCAGTCCTTCATGCAACCCCCAGAGACCACGTTTCTTTTTAATTTGTGACAAAATATTCGAAGCACTTTGCATTGTTTCCGTACAATGTATGAATGTTCTTTCTGTGTCAACAAAAGCTTCGTGCTTTTGACAGTTGCGCGTGCAACTAATTACGAATGTATCTTCATTAATAGAACAAATCAGTTACGTTGCTGAAAACAACGAATGGATTAGTGAGTATTACTTTCGATTTTGTAATATAAACTAAAATTAACTTTCAGTGTATTTGCTTACGATTGTTGATCGATTTACACGTTGCCCGGAGGCAATACCACTTCAAGACATGACTGCTCGAACAGTAGCGATGGCCTTATTCACCGAATGGATTTCTCGATATGGTACACCAAAAAATTAACCACTGATCAGGGGCGTCAATTCGAAACGGAGGTATTCCAGGAGCTGACGCATCTTCTCGGAGTACATCACATACACACCACTGCTTACCATCCGCAATCAAATGGAATGGTGGAGCGCTTCCATCGCACAGTAAAGGCGGCATTGATGTGCACGGATCCAAAGAATTGGCATGATCGTCTTCCGTTAGTGCTGCTTGGTATAAGGTCTGCGTTCCGTGAAGATTCCCGATGTTCGGCAGCGGAGCTCGTGTTTGGTCAACAACTTAGAATCCCAGGTGAGTTCTACGACGCACCTGTACAAGATGTGGATCGTATGGAATTTGCGAAGATCTTACATCGAATGTTCTCGGATTTGAAAGCACCAGCAAGTACACGTCATTCCAAGGAGCGAGTCTTTACGAATCCGAGATTGAAGGATTGCAGTCATGTATTCGTCCGGATTGATGCAGTTAGACGACCACTTCAGCAACCATACGAGGGGCCCTACGAAGTTCTTAAACGGGGTGAAAAATATTTTGAGATCCTGGTGTTGGGAAAAAATCAGGTGGTTTCAATTGATCGAGTAAAGCCTGCTTTTATTTGTGATCAAGGTTTGTCAAGTTACCCCCACGATGATCGTCACATAGTGATTACACCAACAGGACACCGTGTTCGATTCATGGTGAAACTGGGGGGGGGGGGGCAAATGTAGCACACTATCATCATCGAAACATTTAATGAACCACCCTGTCATCATCGCAACAGTAGACAGCCTATGCAGAGAAAAAGTGCAGTAAAAAAATATACATAACCGTGTAAACACGTTCGGAGAATAAATAGTTTTATATCAGAGCAATCGCCGCGGTTTTATTCGATTGACCGAATTGTCCCCCACACCCTACACAACGTGAGTTAGGTGGGTTAAAACCTAAAAAGATGCATGTCATATAAAATAGCATATAATATATAGTTATGGGATGTTATAATATAAACGATACTAACAATTCTAATTGTAACTAAATGTCTACGGATGGTGAACCCAAAAGTTTAGACAATGTATCATAGCCAGTGCTATAAATAATCATTTCGACCCAATGCGCTTAATTTGCCAACATCTCGTTCCAGAAGCTGATTTTCACAATAGCATGTAATTTTTCTGCTTGATTTGATTCATAAATATGGTCCACAATGTATTGTTCTAAATGTAAAACCTAAGACGTGAGAGCACAAAATCTGAATACTCAAATGCTAAAATATTCATCATTGAATATCATTTGAATATAACAGTGTATATAACACTTTCTATATACCAGTAAGGGCAATGCACTGTTAGACAAAGTTGTGGCATTCGCCAAAAGCTAATATTTTAGCATACACCATATTCATAAATTCATCATGTTGAACCAAGTTATAGGTAAATTTATCAAATTGCACGAAATGACTTTTTACAGCCATGGCCACGAGAAAAAATAAATAAAATTATTATACAATACATGGGAATTCCATCGATGATCTGAAAGGAGGGCCAAACCCACAAAGTCTTATTTAAATGAAAAAATCTTGTAATTCTTGTACAGCTGTAAGGATTTACTTTTAGATAACCAGAACAATCTTTCAAGTAATGTTCTATTCCCCCGTGGATAAGCTTAAACGTAAAATTGTAAACCTTTTCCTACAGCTTGCAGTGATTCTCCTCAAATAACCCAATTCCTATTTCAAACGCCCCATTGGCGTCATTAACGATGCACGTGATTTCTTCGTTAAGCAACTTCTTGACTTTTACATTAGTAGGCAACCCATTTACCGCCCCCACAATGAATGCAAGCAAAGGCCAAAGGCGCAGAGCCGGATGCTTGGGAATGAAAATCCTACGTGTCAGTTAACTTCAACCGGTGGAATAACCCACCCGAACATGGCGATAAAACGTGCAGCACCGTAATAAAAGCTAGCTAGGTTAAAAGTTTTCCCCACACCGGTCGGTGTTTTCTCCACACACTTCCTTTGAGCCTCGAAGAATTTTCGACCTGATCCTGAGAATCCTTTTTTTTCGTTCCCGTAGACTCGCAAGGCGCAAAGGTCATTTCATTTCATACACCGGTGATTTTGACTACTTGAGATCTGACTCTCCTTTTTCGACATTTTAAGCAGAGCTTTGAAAAAAGTTCCTTTGAATATGTTCTCATATTATGTATATTACAAAATCTAATGTATACTACAAATATCGTTTTCACCTAGCTTCAATGGTATTTCAGTGCAGTTGTTGAGTTTTTGGAACATTATTGGACTGCTCAAGTGTTTTTCTCGAGATTTCTCTAACTACTACAAAATCATACTCAGTCAATAATGGTAAGCCGTTGAAATCAAATACAGTTAAAAACTGTGGAAGTTGAGCGCCGTTGTGAAGTTTCAGTGGGGACTCTATTGAATTGGCTAATTTTCTCACGCTGCATATAATTTAAACAGGAAGTTGCCGGAAATTCAAGCGGTTGGGTGAGAAGGAAAAGTTCTTCGAGGTGATATGCAACGACGGCTCGTAAATGGGGTGTAATTATGATAGAATTAAAACTTGTTCTGAGCGGAAGGAACGGCCTGTACCGAATATTTGAGTTTTCTCGTCGCCAGCTCTGATTGTAGTGAGAGAGCGGGCTGTAATCCAGTGGATGAGGCAGCAGAGGAATCCGTTGAGCTCGTTTTTTGGATCCGTTTTATAGTAGATGATAATTATTATGATGACGATCATGATGAAAATGATGGTTATGATGATTTAACTTTAAATAATTACTACAGGAAAATATTGAATCAATGAAGAAAACTAGACGTAGTGATAACTTGCAATGTAGTTAGTGCATCATGATTTGTCAGTAGACTCTGATATATAGTACCTTAGATTATTTTTGCTTATAATAGTGATTTGCTTTTCAGCAGATTGCACCATTTTATATCGGGGGAGGAAGCTCATCAAATCTTACGGTTCCGCATTTTGGGATATTCTTAGAAGATGCCAGTTCACAAAACATTGCGTATGGTTTAGCGGATTGCAGATAATGAAATCATTGGTTGTAGGACCAAATCACCCACAGTTGGTACAAAACAGATCAGTTAGAAACGAATTGCACAAAAATTTGCCAAAGGGCACAAAATGCTTCTAGAGACTGAAAATTAATCAAATCTGTCAGTCATAATTTTAAGTGGAATGGAATAGATTGCAATTTTGAAAGTTCAACTTGCTTGACACAGATATAAGTTCCAGTAGAAATACTCATTAGTAACATAGTTAGTAGCTAGTAAAAAACACTATCAATATCATTATGAGTGGCCCCAACAGCCTTCTAAACGTTGGTTACAATTGGTAAACACGGCTCTCAAGCAGGGATGCCATATTCACAGACATGTCTGTAAATTTGCAGACTTTTAATTTTTTGTTGCAGAATTTTCTATCGAGGCAGACATCTAGCAGACATTTTATTTATGCTGCAGACTTTTACAGACATTTGAATTATTTTTTAAATTTTAAATAAAGGTATTCTCTGAAGTTCGGATTTAAAACGTACAAGGATCTGAACAGTATTGTAGATCATAGACACTGTATATAGACCGGACAACGCAAAATCATACAATCTGCCAACCCTGCAAAATGTCATAAATTTGACACAGCGCAATAGACTGAAAAAAAAGAATCCGTTTCGATGTTGGTAGTTTGTTTTGATTCCGTTTGAAGATATTCATTAAAAAGCAAAGTGAAAAGTGCTGTGTAAAATATGAGTTGTTTGGAGCGAAATTGTGGCAATAACTCGCGATGTGAAGTGAATTCTGTGAGTTTCTTCCGGTTCCCAAAGAAAGATAATATAAGGCAGAAATGGCTTGTATTCTGCGGTCTTTCGGCAGATTTTCAGATTCTAGGAAGCCATAGGGTGTGCAGTGAAAATACGAAATACGATAATTTGTTTCATCCATTACCAATTATTTTGTTTGATTGATGTTCTTCACTAGTTTTGATCAAATGTTTCATGCGCTATGGCTAGAATACGTCGCATTTGTAAGTCGGGTCCTGATGCAGTGCAATCGTAGATTGCGTTCAAGTATCATCCGATGCTGAGGGCCAGCAGGCTGCAAGTCTTTCCGCTGGCCATTTTCTGGTACTCGTAGTGTGTGTATGTCACCGGAGGCGTTGGGCGAGTAGAACTGCGAAAAATTTTATCAATCATATGCTCTGCCAATGGTGCCCTTTTTGTTATGGAGGCCAATACAATAAAAAGGAGAGCTTTTGAGACAACTACAAGTTATTATCAAAGCTTTTGGAGAAATGGGAGGTACTGGGAGTCCACAACAGGTACAGCAAAACATTACATAGACGCCCTTATTCACGCCACAACTCAGGAATGAAGGTCAGAAGAGCCACCGTCACCAACTGAAGCTTGAACCAGGTACTTGGGAAACCCACAATAGCAGCGGCAGCCAGCGGACGATGCCCTGGTTGTATTTAGTAAAAAATGGCATTTTGCTTATGGAATGATCTCACCTTCTTGTTTTACTTTTTTTAAAGAAAAAAACTGTTCATCCAGAACCACGTTGCCAACTAAAGTTTGAACCGAATTTATAAATCAATTATACCTGCCACTAGCCAGCAAACAATGTTCTGTACGTATTTAGTGTATTACAGGGAGCTAAAGCTGATTTCTAAAAATACAAAAAGTAAAAGTACTTAGGTGAATTCCATTTCATTACATGTCCTATCCAAAAAGCCCGATCAGGCAACTAGCATCGAGCAATGCCCATAACCTCGAGCTGAAGTTTGAAGACACGGGTATAGTTTAATCGTACAATTTCTTCATAATCCGACTAGAATCACATAATTAAGTCCAGTTGATAACGGCGAAACATTGTCGAAAATCTTCACATGCTAGATTTCATTGAAACAACACACAATCGAAGCAATTACAACGTAGGGGCAACGCACAAAGAATGATGGTTGTCGGTTGGCACTCCTGTAACAATCAATGGAAACATACTCTGGAGAGCACTCCACGACCGAAATTTAAAGTAAAATACAAATAAAAATAAAATCAAACCGGAGCAAAAATGACAAGACAATTTTTTTCACGTCTCGATTCGCGCCCCGCACACTACGATCACTTATATCGCCATTTTCTGGTACTCATAGTAACCTCATATAATGTTGCCATAGCCTCAAAAACAGCTAAAATTTGTACTACAATTTCGGGACTTAATGTATCATTTTTAAAAACGATATTTGATAGTTCTGTGTAGAAGTAGCACTGTGTAGAGAAAGAGTTTTGTTCATTTTTAGTAATCCAAACGGCAATAAATAACACACCGAACATACTTAAATATACTAAATATGGAAGTTGAAAATCCCTTATATGTTCATAATTTGCTTTTGCAAAGCGTTGGTAATATTTGTCCTTTGTCATTAAGTCACACCGAAAGTCAAGGTTCACAACAATACAAATCATATTTGAGAAATTTACCGTAAAAAGGGGCTGCTCTAAAGCCCACTCGGGGAACAGAACAACAGTAAAAGTTCTGAGCTATTGAAATAAATTTTAAAACTCTGAATTTTCCAAAGTACTACTAAATGCATCGTTTCAGTACATTTGTCCAAAGGATTTAGAAATATATCCCTGAATTAGTCCTAGATTCCTAGAAGTATAGCAAGAAAAGACCCACAAATTAAGGTACACCATGGAAAGTTTAGAAGACGACTTCCCAGAGCTTCGGAAAGATAATTTCCGAGGAAAAGACTTGCTCGCAAAAAAAACTTCTCCGATGGTTAGGCAGAAATTTCTCAGAAGTATTGGGAGCAAGCAGTTCAAGCACGAAGAACCTTAAAAAATTCAGGACCTATGTATAACGCAGAAAGTTTTTTTTTTCTATCTGTGAGTAACCTCACCGAATACATTTTGAAAGCTTCAATTGATGCCGATCCCAACGCTGTTCTACTTTGCATGGGCTGAAATACTTTACAACTAGACCTGAAACAAACCATTCCTTATAGTGTGTTGCAGACTGCAGTTCTTCCTTCCGAGAACATTTTTGAAACAGATTTACAACAGCCTGACAGCTCTGCTCTATTTCCACCGCGATTTGAAACACGTATGCAACATAATTTGAAATTGTTTTTTTTTTTGTAGTTGTGGCAGCTGTTATGACTGAAGGCAGTCAAATTAGCAAGATCTGAACTCAAAAAACTCTGGAACTGCGCCCAAAAGAAAACATACTGGGCCATTATGGAGGAGCACTTTCTAAAAAGACCTAAAGTGGCTAGGAATGTAGAAGAAATTAAGAAAGCATTGGTTAATATGCAAAAAAAAACGGTCGATTCTGAGGTCGGATGAAAACTCGGATTTTGAGAATAAAATTTTTGTGTGCGGATTTAAAACGGTACACTCTCTAGCAAAAAGATTGAAAAACGCGACAACAATCAAATATAACAATATGGTGCTAATCCTACTTAGAATTAGATCTCTAAGGATGAATAGCGTCGGGCGGAGCAAATTTTGACAAGCTTAAGAAGAAGAATTCTATAAGAACCACGTTTGCTTCTTATTCACTTCTTCAGTATCCTACTTTGTCACTGAAGAGATTTTTTTCTAATTAACAAACAACCAGTAAATATTACTAAAATCATTGAAAAACAAATAGTTAATGACATATCTCTACATCTAACGTTGGCCTTTTCCTCACAGGCGCTTATTATCAGAATTTGAAAAAAAAAAAATGAATTCTCGAGTACTTTTTCAAATAGTCATACCTGATTTTATAAACAAAGAAGGGAAGTAAGATTCAAACGTTAAATTCTTGAAACCCTTAGCACTTTCATGCAAACTGGGGCCACCAACACAAGGAATGACATTTTCCTAACATCATGGTAACGATACTTTCCGCGAGGATGCTGAAAGTTTTGAGAAATTTACGTTTGAATCAAGGGGTGAGTCGCTTAGAACAGTGTGCCAGGCACGCTGTAGAAGAAAATCGTACATCATACGTAACATGTGTAGCACTCTGTGGCACACTTTTGGCATTTGTATTTTTCGAAAATGAAATCTAGCAGCCCTGAAAAATTGACGTTATATGTTGTTGTGGTGTTGTTTTGATTTGTTTGGTTCGTTATGATACAGACATAAGATTTAGAAAAAAAATCTTTAGTGGAACAATGGATGAGGTAAGCGGTTAAATTAATAAGTCATGGCATGATACCATTAAGCAGCTATTTTCTCCAGTACAGCAAATAAATTGGAGGCGGAATATGGAGCCATCAACCTTCATTACCTCCAGTCGTTGACTCAGCTTACCATTAAGATGATTCAAGAGATTGGAGAGGACATACGGATCATAACTGAGAGCTTTGTGAAGAAGTTGCAGCTGGTGGAACTCCATAGAGCAAAGATCGAAGAACAGGTACTGGCACATTTAAGGCAAGGAAACGACGTCAAACATATTCGGACATATCGACACATTCATCAACATTAAATTTAACTAGTCACTCTTAAGCTGCAGCGCAGTTTGTAAGCCTCAATAAAGCCGACGGAGCAACATTGTTAGAGATTACCTCACACGACTCAGATATCATATCTTATGATCCATTGAGTGGTCCAGAGAATTATATGCCAAATAGTTCGTAAGGATAAGAGACCATGCAAGAAGTAAGGATTGAAGAAGGTTATGATGGAATGTATGGAATGGTTACAATTAACAACTTAATATAATTACAAATGAATCGAATAGTTATTAATTACTACAGGGGAATCTCCCATGTAAGAGACGGCTAAAAACATTTTGCTATAACACTGGAAGAATCTGCTACCAATCATGGAGTTGCATCTCATTCATTGTTTTCGCAGGTGTACGTGAGCTGTTGAGAAAAAGGATAAAACAATAATAAATATATTAAAGTTTAAAAGAATTCTCGCACTTACATCCTGCGCTTAGCCTCTTGAGCTTTCATTTTTTTATCACTGAAATTCGCTGTCTCAACGCAGGAGTATCAAAAACGCGGATTGCACAACAAAAACCTTAACCGAGGCTCAAATCACAAAAAAAATTACATAGCTAAACAAAACAATCGCCTGGTTGCCAGGCGTAGTTAAAACTTAACGATTGAACAGTCAAATTACCGTGGCACACCTGGGCACCTTAGAGGCACACTAAAAA
Organism: Aedes japonicus; assembly: GCA_034211315.2. NCBI lineage: Eukaryota > Metazoa > Arthropoda > Insecta > Diptera > Culicidae > Aedes > Aedes japonicus. The sequence goes on from JASCZW010014661.1 coordinate 22,271, forward strand.
AAGCTAAGCGACTCACCCTTGATTTGAATTTTACTTCCCCTCTTTGTTTACAAAATCAGATAAGTCTGTTTAAAAAAGTACTCGAGAATTGTTTCTGATTGCATCTGGT
>JASCZW010014662.1:0-22378 GCA_034211315.2 Aedes japonicus
TTTTCATGAATTTCGAACGCTAAGTCGTTGGAGACACATTTTCTATTCATAGTTTTTCTCATTAGTTCGACTCAGGAAAGGTTATTTTTGTACACAGAAGAAAAACTTTCCCGAAAATTAAAACGGACCGGGAACTAGTGTACGTTCTCAAGATTTTTTTTCCTAAAAACGTGATTTAGTTGAAGACTACTTGATTCGGTTCACGTTGTATTTTTGCTTGTTCTTGAAGTCATGACTGCAGTTCATGGATCTGGGAACTTTTTTTCATGTTAATGTCACTAGTTTTGACGCAGACTGAAGGGTGTCCACGGCATATTTGCATCACTAAGGAGTATTTTTTAATCTGCCGTAACCCCGTTTGTTTAGGAAATTGAGATTCTCGAGTACAACATTGAATCCATTCATGTTGTTCGGTTTTGAGTCATAGGAGCGTTGTGTGATTTTAAGAACATGTTTCTTTTGAAGATAGAGCCGCCGCAGATTTGTTAATATTACGGTACGGTGATGGACGGCCGACATTTAATTCATGAACACTATGAAGTTGAAGTTAAATACGTCGAAAAGTACGGTGGTCAAAATCCTGGAGCCCGAAGGAGTGAAACGTTACAAGCGACCATCCAGACCAAAGAACCCGGAGAAGCACCTGCAGGAAATCCCGGGTGAGATGTCATAGATGACGAGAAGTACTTTACTTTCTCAAACAGTTCGACTACTGGGAACATGGGATGCTATACCGACGAGTTAAACACTACCCGATAAAGTTAGATATGCCAGAAAAGCCAAAAAAGTTTGAACAAGATATTGGTGGGTATTGGTTACCTTTTTATACATACAACATCAGGTATACAAGCCGGTTTAGTCTGATTGAGCTCTTCCACTATCGTTGCCGTCCTGCTTCCGTTATCACTGCGTTTGAGCCTTAAAGCTAATCGAATGCTTCCTCACTAGACAGCCATAGGCGTAGCCAGGATTTCAAATAGGGTGGGGCAACCCGGATAAAAATAACCATACAATTTCAATAAAATAATATAAAGTAGTCGAGTTATTAGTACGAGACACTGAAGAAGTCTGCACATTATAGACGAAATACGCGTATCTGTCGAAGATAAGCAAAGGTAGTTGGAATTAAATGGAAGATACTAATTTTTCTTCTGATTTCTAGTTATTATAAGGTAACATTTAAATCTATTGCCGACCATGAATCTTATTGTTCATGTATCATGTAAATGAAAAATGAATATTGTCATTACAATAGATCTACTATTCACCCTATATGCTAGAATTTTCAACAAATGTGAAACAATAAAATCAAAAAGAAAAACAATTTTTTCTATAGTTAAGATAAATAACAACCCCTTGATTCTATTGTAGATGTCGCAATTTACATTAGATTCTATCGTGGAAACAATAACTTTTATTGCCATCTTATCGTCATAAACAATATAGTAAATTTTACATACGATTGATTGTATCATACGGTTACAATACATTAAATTATAAATCTATGGGATTTTTTTTTACGGGAAGTTTTTTTTTTGGAGGAGAGAGAGAGAGAGAGAGAGAGAGAGAGAGAATTACACCGTCTTCAACCAGCGGTTGCACACACTGAACACATAACATTATACAACGGACAACACAACGCTCGGTGGACCAGTAGAGTTGGGGCATTTTCAAGTTCCACCGGAGCCCTCACTTTGTGACAATCTGCCTGAACGACGGGTGGATTAGATTCTCTACGCTTACCCAAAGTACTTTACAATACCCGTCAAAGTTTGACAACAAGATTCAACAATTCTAGGCTTGTTCTGGAATTTAAAAAAAAAACAAAAAGGATTTTAAAAACCTTTGGTTTTCCATATGTTTCAAAATCGAACCGCATTAAATAGCAACCATGCTAAAATCTAGCAAGTACTGTCATGTGTCAAAATATTCACTTCACAGCCGTATTGGATTTTTGTATAGCATAACCACCGAGTTTGTTCACAGTTTGTACTGGAAATGTACTTTTCCTCCACGACCCTCTCACCCACACTGAAAATTAAATTTTGAATTTATTACGAAATTGAAGGTAAGACTAACAAATCTATTCGTTGTATTCGCTGTAAATAGATTTGAACTTTTCAAGAAGCTACCTTCGTACACAATGCCACACGCATAACTGTCTAAAACACGAAGCATTTATTGGCACAGAGAGAACATTCGCGCATTGTACGAAAACAATATAAACTACTACGAATATTTTGTTATCAATAAAAAAGAAACTTTGAAGAAAATCAATAAAAAAAAGAATTGCTTCCTGGTGAGATGGTGGGGTTCGCCGAGCTGGGGGTCTGGTAGTGGGGATCACAATTAATTGGGATCCATAATATTGGTTTGCTATGCTCGCCGTACCACCATATCCTGGAGCAAGTAAACCGCTATCCAATTTTGTGATTGGATCCAACAGCACTTTTTGTATAAATAGGTTCAAATCAGAAATAGGTATTAATATTTAAAAAATCTATTATATCTATGATATAACCGCAAGTTTAACGTTGGTGTTTCCCTTCTTATGAAATTGGTGTGTTGGTGTTTTCCTTCTTATGAAATTTCCTTCCCTTATTTGACATGCATTCGGGCGAGACAGGCGTTGGTTATTGCATTAGTTTGAAATCACAAGTTTTTTTCACATTGAGAATGTATGCTAGTTTCAAGCATCATCTGGCGGTTCTCTGTGTAATGACAGCTCATCTGGCAGCAACGGAGTAGCAGCCTCGGGTGGTCAATCATGTTCATTATCTTACTCATGCTCATAGCAACGGATTAAATCTTCGAATAGGATAAAACAATTGCTGTCTTGTCTTTGAAACTGGTATGTGAGTCGTATCGTCTCGCCCGTAGAATATCATATGTAAGAAAAAATTTAGTCTTTACTATTTAAAAAAAATTCTCATAGATGTCCACTTTTTGCACTTTTTAGCTACATCTTGTAACAAAATCGAGGAAACTTCGCGCTTTTTCATTGAGGCAAAGGGGCAATCTTTCTAACATTAACTAAGCACTATCTAACTAAATACTAAGAAATCGGAGCAAACACTAAAATTATAAGAAAAGATTCAAAAGTTAGGGGGGGGCAACGGCCCCCCTCTGCCCCCTCATCCCCCTTCTACCTCCCTCTGCCCCCCTCTGGCTACGACAGCTGTTGAATTGATGTGATCCCGCGTTATTGTTATTGTTGGTTTTGGGTTGAATAAGTGCAATAATATAATGCGTGTAGTAACTTGTATAGTTAGTTTAATTTAAAGCCTAGTATAAAGCTGGCAAGTAAAGCAATATTTACCATTTCTACCCAAGTAATTTGGACCACTGCTTTTCCGCAAGGAAAAGCGATAGCCCCATTTAGATTACATGTCCAGACGTTACTAACATTACGAAACCGTCCGTAGTTTGCCCTCCGTTTTAGCTGCATACAAGATAAGTAATTCCAACAGTAAAAGCATTTTCTGAACATTAATTTCCCTATCCTAATGCACACTACTGAATTGCATACTAGCCTGAAGCAGGAGAATAACGAGGAAACCGGCAGCTAGTCAAAAATTTGAGTCGAGAAGAAAAACACATCTTCAATGCCTCGTCGAGTCGTACAATAGGGAAAAATTTGACAACCTCTTGTTATTTACTGTTATTGAGTTGGTTGAAAATTATATAGAGGGTGTACGGAATAAATTTGCGACACACTCACACATATTCGGCAAAATTCGCCCGTTCAACAAATCATATTCAAACTTCCAGGGAGTAAAATAAAACATTTTAGGAATACTTTCACATTTTTTTTAATTCAATTTCAATTCCATATCTTCTTTACACTACTCATAAGGTCCTCTACAAAATTTGGACCAACTTTTTTTTTTGCAAGGCAATCCATTTTTTCTTCATATCTTCCTTCGATTTCACTTCCTTAAGATGCCTCCGAACTGCCTTCTTCATGATGGCTCAGTACTTTTCAATTGGCCGCAGTTCCGGGCAGTTCGGGCGGTTCAGATACTTTGGCACGAAATTAACCGCCTTAGCCTTGTACCACTCCGAAACCTCTTTCGAGTAATGGCACGAGGCTGAATCCAGCCAGAAAATCGTAGGACAATCGTGTGACCTCAGAAGAGGGAGTAGTAGTTTTGAGCCATTGACCGTTTCAGTTGTAACAAATGGGGTGCTCCGCTTTCCACACGAGCAAATTGCTTGCCAAATCATATATTTTTTGGCAAACTTTGACATCTTTTGCTCAGGGACATCGAACTTATGATGAGCAGTGAAAAACTGGAGCCCCGGAAGCTGTCGGAAGTCTGTTTTTACATACATCTCATCATCCATAACGAGGCAATGTGGTTTCTTCAACATCTTGGTGTAGAGCTTCCGTGCATGTGTTTTACCTACCGCATTCTGCTGTTCATCGCGATTGGGCGGCTTTGTGTAGTCCTTCACGTTTTCTCGCATCTTGCACGAAAGTTTTGGTTAGATTCAGTTTCTTCGCCACATCTCGAACTGAACTGATGGGGATTCCTCTTGGAAGCTTGAACTACCCGCTTGTGATCCTTAACACTATACGGAGATCTATTTTTGCCACTTTTGTATTTCCGATCGATGGTCAAACATTCGTGGTACCGATTTAAAACACGAGACACCGTAGAATGTTCCATTCCCAGCTTCCTGCTGCACGATGAGAGAGATCCGGATTTCGGGTATGTGCGCAAAACGACTCCATCTTCGCAACGTATGCACTTCTGCTATTGAAATTTACACAACGGAAACAAATACACATTGAACTAATTCCACCCAAAATTTCAATAAAGAATACCCAACGGGTAAAAAATTACAGCCATTTAAAAGTGGTGCAGTTTGATTCCGTACAACCTTTAATTAAAAATGTTACACCCAAAATAAAATTCACATAATGAGTGGAAAATATCCACTAGAAATTCACTTAACTTTCATGTGATTCGGGAAGTGAAAAATGCTCTGCAAAATCTAGTGAATCTTAAGTGTCCAGTGAAATGTAAATGATAGGTCGAGTGGAATTTCTTTTTCTATGTGATATTCTCGTAAAAGTCACTTATTTTAGTATTGGAAAATATCTACTTGTGTTTCCAGTAGTAGCTAAGTGAAATATTTTTTCAGTGTACCACCACCGCTGGGCACAGAACCTTCCTCGGGCCTGCCGAAAAGTGTCAACGAAAATTAACTCCAAATCTAGGTGAACTTAGGGATTTTTGTGAACACTGCTCATGACTGCAGGTATCAATAGCAGATTGTTGTAAGGTAAAAGGAAGAAAGAGTAAATTCATTTTTGAGCAATGACACGTTTCATTTAGAAGTTAATTAATTTACAATTCCGGCGAATATTTATAAAGTTTGTTTTCTATTAAACTTTGAAGTACACGTGAGTATTTTCATAATCATTAGTTTGGAAGTATAGGCGATAGAACAATTGATGAAGTTTTCAGAAGCAGATAATTTCTCATATCCATGCGAAGCGCTAGGAGCGGACATTGATTTTATTGTTAGAATGTCATGTGCCTGATCGGATACTACCGTTCAAATGCCCTCTGCTCAAATGATGATCGGTTGCGATGGATGTAAACAATCAGTGGCACCATACCTGTTGCGTCGGGATTTCCGATGTGAAGAACTGTGGAGCCGAATCCTGATAAAAGAAGAAGTAGAAGAATCGTACCAAGACAAATCGTGACGATTCCAGCATCAAATCCGTCATGTCTGACCGTATGCTCTCTCCGGAAGAAAAGTAAAAAGCGATGGAGAAGAAGCAAAAACAGATGGAGCAGGTGCAGGCAATGGTGATGAGCCTTAAAAAGAAAGAGATGGAGTTTAAACAAGCTACCGGGATGAAACGGGTGATGATGAAGAAGCAGTTGCACCAAGGGGAAGAAGAAAATGATAGGAAGATGCATGAATCCAGGAATTTTAAGGCAGCGAAAGAAGAATCGAAAGAAGAAAAGAAAAATCTGAAGGAGTTACGAAGCCGAGTACGAAGGTTCGGACACTTTTCATTCAGTGTAGATTTTGAACTATTTCAGTATTCTTGTTACACTCAATAAAATGGTGTCGAATCAAGTGGAAGTGCGCAAACACATTTTGTACGAACGGCAGCAAAATCCGAATTAATCGGGATGCGATCTTGCCAAGAAACTAAAACTACCAAAAAGTACCGTGTTTTGTGTTTGCAAATCATTTGACCAGCGCTTGACTCGGAAGGTCGGAAAAGGAACAAATCGAAAAGTACACTCAGTAGCAAAAATAAAGGCGAGCAAAATTTTCTTCCAAAAAACGCGTTGTTCAACCTTCTGCAACTTTGTCAATTATCAATATATTTGGCTGAAATTTTGACAACGTTATAACTAATGTTTCGACCTTATGTGATCAAAATTTTATGTTGATAATGTTTATAAATTTGAAGTTATCATAACATATGGGAAAAAAGTCATTTTAGACATACCAATTTCAAATATCCGTATTTCTGTGAAAAATTTAGGTAGCATATTAAAAATGTCTTCATGACTTAAAAAAATACAGATATTTATGTGGACAAAATTTGAACTGTTTCCATCAAGTGGTTTGGACAACAGCTGGCGTCCAAGTTGAGGCTCCAACATGAGTATTTTCCTTGTTCACCCAATTATGACCATGCTGAAATATCGGTGCAAAAACAAAGCCGAAGCGTTGTCATCATACAGGTTTGGGCCAAATTAATAAGATGAATTCGCCTCGGCTTTGTATTTGCACCGATAGTTCAGCGTGGTCAATATTGGGTGAAAAAGGGAAATACTCATGTTGGAGCGTCAATTTTGTCCACATCAATTTCTGTTTTTTTTTAAGTCATTCAGAAATTTTTAATATGCTACCTAAATTTTTCACAGAAATACGGTTTTTTGAAATTGATAGGTCCAAAATGACTTTTTTCACATATGTTATGATAACTTCAAATTTATACATTTTATCAACATAAAATTGTGGTCACATAAGATTGAAACATTAGTTATAACGTTGTCAAAATTTCAGCCAAATATATTGATAATTGACAAAGTTACAGAAGGTTGAACAACGCGTTTTTTGGAAGAAAATGTTGCTTGGCTTTTTTTTGCTACTGAGTGTATGCTCCCGGCAAATGGGCAAGAAGGTGGTAGCTATTATTAGGAAAAAACCAACCTTCCTGTGCGAAACGTGGCTTGCAAAGTTGGGAAGTCAAAATCATACGTACAAAAAGTGAAGAAGAGGCAAGGACTGAAGGCGTTCAAAGTGAAAAGGTTGCACCTTTAATTGTTATGTTTTGTATTCGCCGTGCGTGGAGAACCGATTATGATGTAGAAGGAGATGTTCGCTCATCACCGTGAGGCACCAAGAGTGGACAGTAATGTTTTGCTAGAATGAAAGATATGGAGAGAAAGTGTTGTAAGTTCCATCAGTGTACGGTAGGTTAGCACCTGAGTGATCTCAGACGTTGCGAATCAAAACAAACCCAAAAAAAGAGAGAGTTCCTCTCCCATGTGCGCATTAAAACAGAGAGCATACAATATATCGCTAGAATAACTATCACAAAGCCATCAGTGTACATGGGCGCTTTCCAAACGTCACCTTTTGCCTGTTGAGGTGGCGGATTCGTCCGTGTCTCGACCTACCCCGCAGTGGGATGTTAGGCAAAGGGTGACGTCCTTGGTTCGAGTACTACTGTACCCATGCCCTTTGGCTCAATTTTCAATACATCTGTTCTATTTCCAACCTACCGTACCCTGACGGAACTTTCAACACTTTCTCTTCATATCTTTCATTCTAGCAAAAACATCACTGCCCACTCTTGGTGCCTCACGGTGATGAGCGAACATCTCCTTCTACATGAAAAAGTTGCCCAACCGTGATGACAAGTAACATTCCACTACAAAAAGTTGTGCTAAGGAGCTTTACACCTGATTCAGGATAATTCACGTTGCAAACAATAAGTTCTTCTTCAATGGAACCGATTCATCGCGATCAAGCCATGATTCTTCCGACTGTCTTAGAAACTCTGGCCCGCAAAACCATCGACTGTCTGAGTTGATATCTGGATCTGATCCCCATTTGGTTGCATCATCCGCCACATTCAAGGCCGATCCAATCTTGGGTGGTATCGGCGTTGGTCTGACTTAATCCAAACAAGAACGGTGCTGGGATCTGACCATAGTACAGCGGAGCTACCTTCGATCTCGCATATGCGAATCTGCTAGCGTAAACGAACACGTGGATTTGTAAAGGCGACAATTTCTCTACGCCGTCCGGAAAATAGGACTTCGGGATCTGCAGATTGTTCAGGTTTGGAACGAGATTGATCCAATCCCTCCAAAGGCAACCTCAACTTCTCATTGATTTGATCGTCCCATCCAGTTACTGATGCCCGTTTATCATGCATCAGTATTCTTCCATGAATCAGAAAAAAAGTAATCATTCCCATTGGATCGAAGAAACTTATCAGTTGAATGTACGGCGTCTATACAAAGCCAAGTGTTCGTTGACCTTCACGTGATTGAGCATCAGTGTGATCGAGAATTTTACAGAAAGGATTAATATCTTAATTAACTGTTTCTTATGTAGCTTATATAACTCTATTATTGTGAAATAAACAATCGTTTTTGTAGAATTATGTGTGAAGAAATGTGTGTGAAAAAATGACGGAAATTTATCTCTCATTTGGTGATGAAAGGGTTGATGAGTATCCATAAACTGTTTCATTAAGTTTAATTAAAAAGGGACTCTTCCACCAAATCTGTACGATAATAAATGAGAGTTTCGTGGATTCTGATTAGATTGCCGAGAATAGGTAAGTTTCCGTATCGTGAAAAATTCAGATGTTTGCTCGTACCAGAGTTGCCATGCCTAGACAAAACATGATTCAAAGTAAATCTGGACGCACGGTTTAATACACCACCGCGTCCCTGGTGGATGGAACAAAAAACGTTTAACAGGCATTTGTTGATGTTTCATTGACAAAGAAATTGATGAAAAGTATTTCTCGATTGATCGTCGCATCTCGAAATTACGAATCATGAAACTTGAGAAAAGAAAATTAATTGTGCACAAACATCTAGAGAATTCTTCGTGGTCTGCTTCAAAAATAGCAAAAGTGTTAAAATTCCCAAAGTCAACGGTGTGTCTTGCCATCAAACGTTACAAGGATACTCTGAGTGTAGATAGAGTACATCGTATCTATCATAAAGTGGCACGAGAGACAAAGAGCTGAGGTGAAAGGTGTTGAGGTACGTGATTTGGCAAAGAAATACGATTCCAACTTTTCCATGCGTTACATCCTTTCAAGAGAAGAATATAAGTCTTTTTGAGCTAGTAAACATCTAAATCGCTTTCTGAGACCAAATTTAGTGGCCAAAAAGCGAGTACCTTTACTATACGATCGAATTGTAACGAAATTTGATGGCTGTATTTTAATGGATGACGAAACATTTGTCAAAATGGATTATAAACAAATCCCCGTACGAAAATTATACCTGACAAATGGTCGTGAGGATGTCCCATCCAGGTATACATTTGTTTTTTGCTCGAAAACTAATGATTTGGCAAGGAATTTGCAGTCGTGGCCTTAAAACCAAGGTTTTCATCACATCTCACACAATGACGTCGAAGGTTTACATTAAAGAGTGTCTGAAAAAGTGGAAATTACCCTTCGTTCGGAAACACAAGATCAACGTTATGTTTTGTCCGGATCTAGCCAGCTGCCACTACTCTAAGGAGGTACTAGAATGGTGTGCTGCTTTCGTCGCCAAAGAGATGAATCCTCCGAATTGCCCTGAGTTCAGAACGATCGAAAAATATTGAGCACTTGTCAAGCGAAAACTTCGAAGATGCGGTTAAGAAGTGACAAATGCACAACAAACGTGTTTAAAGTGGAATAAGTTCGCCGGTACAGAGTCACCACCCGAGCAAAGGATTATGCCAAATTGATAACAAGTTCTAATACCAGGTGTTCGATCCCAAACGGCACACGACGTGCTTGCTGTTGTTCAGTAGCACCAAACACGCGTCCCCCCGGGAGCGTGTATTGTTTCCACCCATTGCGAGCGGCTAGCATGCAATGATGGCCTGATGCTATTATTGTAGCTAAAGTGGGCAGCGTGAAACAACACTGTCGGCGCGCCGTATCTATGCGCCATTGTAGCGATGCGGTGCGCACGGCACTATTATCCGCACTTCGTGTCACCTATAAAAGCGACACATCGATATATTTAGTTTAGTGGTGTTTTGTAATTGTAGCAAGTATCGTTACCCTCCGAGCTGGCACGCTGCCTCTCGGTGGTAATAAATTATCATCAACAAAGTAGTCCGTTTTCTGTCGTTTGTCGTCGTTCTCAGAAAGGAAATTAAAATCACAACGTAGGGCCTGGTCAAGCCCTGGACGAAACACATGCATTTATCTATTTCGTTCATTCCATTAAACTTAAAACTCATTCATTCAGGGTTACTTTATTCTTATTCTATGATGAAATGATAAGTGACAAGCATTAATGTAACTAGAAATTAGAAGAAAAATTAGTATCTTCCATTTAATTCCAACTACCTTTGCTTATCTTCGACAGATACGCGTATTTCGTCTACAATGTGCAGATTTCTTCAGTGTCTCGTACTAATAACTTGACTGAAGAAGTCTGCACATTGTAGACGAAATACGCGTGTCTGTCGAAGATAAGCTAATTGCAGCTGGAATTAAAATGGAAGATACTAATTTTCTTCTAATTTCTAGTTACAGGTATTCCCACAGCTCAAACCCTCTAGGATTCAAACATTAATGTTTTTTTCAAATTAGGGTTCTGGCTAGGGCTTGAATATTTAAAAAAATATCTTCGATATTAGGGCCTGATTTATTTAATTATAATTTTTTTCTAAAGCATTTGCCAAAAAATTTATATCTAACGTATTATATTAATTTAGTATTTTAGTACTAAGACATCTTGTCTTTTCATAGCTTAGTAATTTTTTGCTCTGTTAAACTTTTTTTCTCATAATATATCTATGTATATTGTTTTTTATTTCCGTGCTTTGTCCAGAATAATATATATTTTTTATACTTTAATTACAGTTCCAACTAAACCTGTTATCCAAACCTTCCTAAATCAACCTTTTTTCTGCTCTTTGTGTTTTTTTTCCAGTATTTGAACGTTTAAGAGTCTTCTGATGTTTCTTATTTCGAAATTTTGCTATATGATTTCATATACATATTTCATCAGCCCTTTTTTTTAATTTCTCCCTGTCCTTTGCCATTTGTTTCCATTCTTTACTGCTAATCACCCTACACACTTAGATTATTTTACAGAAATCTGTAAATCGGTAAAGTTTTACCGAATTCTCAACAGCTGATCGTTCGGTAATCAGATTTTACGGATATCGGTAAAATTTTACAGATATCTGTGAAAAATTTACCGAAATCCGTTAAATCAGATTACCAAACGTTCAGCTGTTGAGAATTCGGTAAACTTTCAAAGATTTCTGTAAAAATAATCTGAGTGTGTATGTCTTTTAAAATCTTGTTCTAGCGAGTCTTTCCATTGGTCATCTTTCTTTTTTCTTGTAAACAACTATAGAAAAAATCTTATGTGATGTGATTTGATGTGATAACAACCCACAATCAGTGCAAGGATTACCTTTGGCTGCAGGACTATTCTCAACAGGTTGTACTAGCAGGATCTAGCGATCTCAGTGAGGGCCTTCGGAAGACTACAGCCTAGAAGTCAGCGTGTCTTCGCATGACAAGAGACTGGTGACTCCGCGAACTACTTGTCCAGTCACCAAATTCTTCGACTGCCTTAAGGTTACGCCCCCCAATCCCCGTTATATAGTTATCATAAGAACAGCAGTTTTATAAAAAATGATAAGACAAAGAAGAAAATTTCACGGCTGTATTGAATCTTAGATTCAATTAACAGATTTATTTTTGTTTTTGTTTGTACTAGTAACTGTGCTGGGGCTGCAAAATGGTGAGTCGACAACTTTGGTGGAGCGTGCGTCCCCGCAACCTAAGCTCTGGTCCTCACAAGTTCCTTCCTCATGCTTCCACGGGTCAACAGATGACAAAGACCGCCAGCTAAGGGTTGCGTACTTAGCTGGTGGTGCAGCCTGGGCACTGTTGTCCTTCTGACTTCAGCTAGATTGAGGAGGGTGCGTGCCGAGCGTCTTTCCACCAGAGGTGCGGCTCAAACAGCGGCTGAGTGAGAAACGCTGTATCTCGTCAGCTATACCTTAGGAGGCAGTCCCACCAACGCAATGTAGCCAGCACGGTAAGATAGCATGCTGAAGTCTTACCCTACCACGAAAAATGTAAGTATTCTTTATTTTTGTGAGATTTTTCCTCATTTTGTTGCCCACAACTATTTTATAAGGAACAGCAGAAATTTGCAGTACATTTACTAGTGCAAATAAAAACAAAAATAAATGTGTTAATTGAATCTAAGATGTTCAGTATAGCCGCGAAATTTTCATTTTGTCTTAACTTTTATAAATCATTTATGCTAAAAATGTCTACTGTTCCTTTAACAACTATATAACGGGGATTCCCTGGGAGGGAGGGGGGGTAGCCTAAGGCAGTCGAAGGATTTGTTGACTGGACAGGGTTCGTGGAGTCGCCAGTCCCTTGTCATGTGAAGACACGCGGCCTTCTGGCCGTAATCTTCCGAAGGTCCTCACTGAGATCGGCTGACCCTGCAGCAAGAAGCCATCACGTAGGCTATTCTCTCAGGACAACCTGCTGAGAATAGTCCTGCATTATAGGTAATCCTTGCACTGATGGTGGGTTCTTATTACACATCACATCACATCACATCACTAGTAAATGAATACTGAGATATTGCCAATTTCTACTGTTCCTAATAACAAAGTTGTGAGCAATAAAAATGAGGAAGGATCTCACCAAAAATTTACAATTGAAATAACTTACCATAAAAGCATATAAGTCTCTATGCTGCATCATAAAATCAAAGAATAATATGTAATTTCAAACGCATCTTCCACCGCATGTTAAACGTATAGGACTCATTTGCTTTTATAGGCTAATCTAATATGAAATGGATAAAAACTTAAATGCATATATTGGGCTTGTTGTTTCAAGGTCTCACTTTTCCAATATAAAAAGATATCATAAAAGCCACAATTGCTATTTATACAAATTTCAATTTTGAACAATGTACATGGGATTTAACACTAGAAAAAATATATCACTTGACAATGTAAAAAGCAGCTACAGTAAGTCAATGCACTTCCAACCGTTTATTTACCGAAAACCCAACTTACCTCTTGTTGCATTATTAAAAATACTCGTCAATTTAAATTTGAAGTGATAGTAACAATCCTCCCAATCTCCCTTATTCTGCTTCCTTTTAGCCAAAAACTATCTCCCACACGCATATTTCCACTCGCCTTTGCTTTATTTTCTAACACCTCTCTATTTAAGGAGTGTATCAAAAATAAGCTATCCACAAACTTTCTTTCAAATTATGTTGAAAACCGATATTTCATTCATACAAGAAATTGATCCTTTATTGTACGAGGTTAAACTTGAACATCATGAAGACTGGATGAAATTTAAGTTATTCCTTCACGAATTTTCGAACTTTGGATCGAATGCTCTTCATCAAGTTCCGGACAAGTGTTGCATCGCATTTTTTGGACGCTTGAACCCAAATTTTTTGAACTCCTGCATGTTCCCAGCTGCCTTACCAGTCTTCTTGAAGACCCTCTTCACGATTGCCCAGTAACGTTCGATGGGTCGAAGCTGAGGGCAATTTGGTGGATTGATATTTTCTCAACGAAATCTATACCCTTTCCGCAAGCCAATTGAGAGTGGTTTTGGCATAGTGAGCCGACGCTAAATCCGGCCAAAACAGTGGAGGTGTACTATGCTTCTTATATAAAGGCAACAATCTCTTCTGGAGACACTCAGATCGATAGATTTCCACATTTATAGTTCCGGTAGTGTAAAAAATGGTCGACTTCAAACCACAGGAACATATTGTTTGCCATACCAGTACCTTTCGACCGAATTTCTCCACTTGAATCGACCTGTCCGCATCGCTCACATCCTCCCCAACGACGGCAGTAAAGTATTGTGGACCTGGAAGGGTTTTGAGTCCTCCTTTACATAGGTCTCATCGTCCATCAAAACGCATGCATCCGGACGCTGCAAAAGACGCGAATACAATTTCCGGGCCTTTGTTGCTGCTCGCTTCTTCTGTTCTGCACTTTGTTTCGAGATTTTCTGCTTCTTGTAGGTCTTCAGGTGGTTTCGCCTCTTGATACGCTGGATCATTCCGACACTCGTTCCTGCTTTTTGGCCAAATCACGTATTGACATTGATTTGTTCTTCATGATTAGAGATACCACTTTCTGCTCCAGTTTCGGGTTGGAAGAACCGGGTTTTCTGCCTCTTCCTGGTAGCTCATCCAAAGAATAGTGTTCCCCAAACTTATTAATGATGGTTTTAACACTCGCATGATGAATTCCAAACCGCTTCGCCAATTTTCGCATAGTAATACCCTTCTCACTTAGCCATGTGTCCAGAACCTTAATTTTCACTTCCTTTTCAATACGCGACATTTTGAAAACGCAGAATTTGAACCGCACAAACAAGTAAACAAAAGAAAGCTGACAGTCAAACGCACAGCATGCAGTGTTCAGAGCATAAAAAACCATCACAAATACATGTGTACAACGGAAATGTATGTGGATAGCTTATATTCAATACACTCCTTACAAAATCCCAATCACTCACACTTTCATGTCTTCGCTAAATAACTCAAGTCAGATTTGATTCTATTTGAAAGATTAGTTCTCGAGCTATGCAGAAATTAGTGTTTCGTCAGTACATCCCCCACTCACCTTCAGACAGAGGAGGGTGTCGCTATCATCATAAGAACCTTTTCCGGTCCAAAAAAACCTTCCTTCAAATTTTCATAACAGTAGGGATAACACAGCAAACACAAAATCGTATATGATAGCGTATATAAGTACAAAGTGGAGGCAATATACGTACATATGAACGCATGACTTCATGTAAAATGTTCGTATATCGTCTCCACTTTGGACTCTTATCCACTATCATATCGCAATCCTGTGCTTGCTGGGAAGTTCTCATGTTTGGTTCAAATTTGTGTTTCATTTGTATGAAAGCCTACCCTTCGAGAGGAGGGACCTCAAACTACCATAGAAACATTTTGTGCCTCCAAAAACTTCCACATCCTAAATTTTGTCTCCTTTGCTTGATTAGCTATTGAGTTATGCAAAAATTTGTGTTTCATTCGCATGGGAGTCCCCCTCTTTCAGAGATGAGAGAGGTCTCTTACTATCATAAGAACCTTCCCAAGCCCCAGAAACTCCTCCATACACAATTTCACACCGATCGGATCAATAGTTTTTGAGTCTATAAGGTTCACACAAATATACAGACAGACAGATAGAAATTTATTTTTAGATATAGAGATAGACAAGACGAAGTTAGACATCAAAGACATAACGGCCTGTTCATAAAACACGTAAAGGGTGTCCACGATGAAATTGCCACACTATGAAATTGCTCTAACTTTTTAACCGTTGGGTAGAATTTAATGAAAATTTGGGTGGATTTAGTTCATAGTGCATTATTTACATCCTGCAAGTTTTAAAGTCCTGTGATCAAAACTCGCGGAAATGGAGTCGAAAGAACAGCTCGTGCGTGATAAAATCTTGCGCATTCATCACGAGAACAAGGATCTCTAGCATCGTTCCATCGCTAAAACGTTGGGAATCGCGAATTCCACGGTGTCGCGAGTGATTAAGCAGTTCGAGGAACGGTTGACCACCGATCGGAAGCCCAGAAGTGAAGGAAAAAGTATTCCGTACAACACCAAAAATCACAACCGCGTAGTTGGGGCCTTCAGCCGAAATCCGAACGCCTCCGTTCGGGATGTGGCTAAGAAGCTGCACCTTAGCCGAAGTTTTGTCCAGAAGGCCAAAACTAAGGCTGGGCTTCGAACGTTCAAGGTACAAAAGGCCCCTAATCGCGACGAGAAGCAGAACAAGTCCGCCAAAACCCGTGCCAGGAAGTTGTACCTCAACATGCTGACGAAAGTTGAATGCTGCATCATGGACGACGAAACATATGTGAAGGCCGACTTCAAACAGATCCCCGGCAACCTGTTTTTCACGGCCAAGGATAAGTTCAGCGTTCCGGAGCATATCCGCACTCAGAAGATGTCCAAATTTGCGAAGAAATTCCTGGTTTGGCAAACCATCTGCACGTGCGGGAAGCGAAGTCACCTTTCGTGACCCAGGACACGATGAACGGACAGGTGTACATAAAGAGTGCCTCCAGAAGCGGCTGCTTCCTCTCCTGAAGCCCACAACGTCCCAACAATCTTCTGGCCGGATTTGGCCTCATGCCACTACTCAAGGACGTGCTGAAGTGGTATGCGGACAATAAGGTCAATTTCGTGCCGAAAATGTTCAGCCCTCCCAACACTCCGGAGCTCCGCCCCATCGAGAAGTACTGGGCGACTAGGAAGCAACCTTCTTGGCGATCTAATGTAGTGAGAGAACAGTCGAAGGGTACTGGAAGATAGGTAATGCGGTTGATTCATTGCGTGAAACCAACGGTTGGTTTCACGCAATGAATCAACCGCTTTACCTATCTTCCAGTTCCCTTCGACTGTTCTCTGACTACATTAGATCGCCATGAAGGTTGCTTCCTAGTCGCCGAGTTACTTCTCGGATGGGGCGGAGTCTTGGGAGTGCTGGGAGGGCTGGACATTTTCGGCACGAAATTGACTTTATTGTCCGCGTACCCTCACAGCACGTCCCGCGTAGGGTGGCAATTGAGGCCGGTACTCGGCCAGAAGATTGCTGGGACGTTGTGGGCCCCTCAGGAGAGGCAGCAGCTCGCTTCTTGGAGGCACATCTTTATGTGACCTGTCCTGTTCATCGTGTCCACGAAAGGTGAATTCGCTTCCGCACGTGCAGATGGTTCGCCGTGTTCCAGGGGAGCTTCTTCGCGGCAAATTCTGACATAGCTCTCGAGTGCGGATATGCCCGGAACGCGGGCACTTATCCTTGGCCAGTAGCCGGCCGCCGGGGATCTGTTTGAAGTCGGCCTTCACGCATGTTTCGTCGTCCATGATGCAGCATTCAACTTTCGTCAGCATGTCGAGGTACAACTTCCCGGCACGGGTTTTGGCGGGACTTGTTCTGCTTCTCGTCTGCGAAATTGGGGGCCTGTGTACCTTCGAACCTTTAGCCCAGCCTTGGTTTTGGCCTTCTGGACGCTGGAAACTTCGGCTAAGGTGCAGCTTCTTAGCCGCATCCCGAACGAGGCTTTCGGATTTCGCTGAAGGCCCCAACTACGCGGTTGTGATTTTTGGTGTTGGCCTGGAATACTTTTCCTTCACTTCTGGGCTTCCGATCGGTGGTCAACCGTTCCTCGAACTGCTTAATCACTCGCGATACCGGAATTCGCGATTCCCAACGTTTTAGCGATGGAACGATCGCTAGAGATCCTCGTATCTCGTGATGAATGCGCAAGACTTCATCACGCGCGAGCTGTTCTTCTCGACTTTTCCATTTCACGCAGTTTTGATCACAGGACTTTAAAACTTGCGAGGATGGGTCAATGCAATGCGAAATCATATCGACGCAAATTTTTCATTAAATTCTACACTTGGCTGAGCTAAAAAAGTTAGAGCAATTTCATAGTGTGGCATTATTTCATCGTGGACTCCCTGCACGTGTTTTATGAACGAGGCCTGTGCCTGTACTTCGATGTCCCCAGCTTCGTCTTGATCTATCTCTATATCTAAAAAATAATTTCTATCTGTCTGTCTGTATATCTGATGTGAACGTACTATAGACTCAAAGTACTATTGATCCGATCGGTAATGAAATTGTGTATGGAGTTTCTGGGGCGCTGAAGTTCTTATATTCAGTAGAGACCTCTCATCTCTGAGAGAACTCCCGTATGAAACACAGAACCTGCATGGCATCAATGGCAATGTAAAATTTAGGATATAATGAAACACAGATATTTGATCCTCCTCTCGAGAAAGTAAACTCATACAAATGTACAAATTTAGACCAAACATGAATTCCCAGCAAGCTGCAAGTTGCATATGATAGCGGATGGAAGTCCAAAGTGGAGACGATATGCAGGACATTTTACATGAATCATGCATTCTTATGTACGCCACTTTATACTTATATACGCTTATCATATACATTTTGTATTTCTATGATATCCCTATGATATGAATTTGAAGGAAAATTTTTGGACGGAAAAGATTTCTTATGATGAGGCATGACACCCTCCTCTGTCTGAAAATGAGCAAACTATATAGCTCGAGAAACAATCTCAAATAAATCAAATCTGACTTGAGCAGCGGAATGAGTGATTGGGATTTTGGGGATGTGTGGATAGGCTATCCGCATGCATTTGCGTTGTACCGCATGTGTGTGATGGTTTATACTCTGAGCCTTGCATGCTGAATATCAGCTTTCTTTTGTTTACTGGGATTTCAATTCTGCGTTTTCCGTGTCTGTACCAGCCGAAGGAATTAGTAGGGTTCTGATCTGTAATGAAGAATTACTATGCGAAAAATTAACTGAAAACATTGGAGTATCATGCATTAAACCATCATTAATATGTTTGAACATATTCTTTAGTGAGCTACAGGAAGAACAGAAAACAAAACTGGAATAAATTGTATCTTTTAATCATAAAATTTCGTCAATCTCAGCCCGTGATTTGGCCAAAAAAGCAGGAACGAATTGTCAGAATATTCGTGCATTATCAATATCGAAACGAACTAAGCAGAAATCTCAAGTGATGCAAGACAGAAAACGAGCAACAACAAATTTGAAATTGTATTCATACTTTACGGCATCAATGCAATACAGGCGATAGACAGGAAACTCAAACCCTTCAGGTATCACAATACTTACTGCCGTCATTGAAGGGCCGAAACGTAATAGTTGATCAATTGATGAAATTCAGTCAAGTACTGTATGGCAAACAATATGTTCTGTGTGAAGTACCATTTTACATACCAAGACTAAATGTAAATCTATCGTCTGAGTGTCTCCAGAGATTGTTGCCTTTATATAAAGGGCATGAATACACCTCCGCTGTTTTGGCCGGATTTATCACGTAAAACCACTCTCCAGAAGCTGTAAGTTATAGACTCGTTGAAATATCAATCCGCAGAAACTCGATATCAGTACTGTGTCGTGAGATGGTCTTCAAGAGACTGGTAGACAGCTGGTATCTGCAGGGATTCAAAGGGCCTAGGAGTTCCAGTGTCAAAAAAACATGCGATCTGTACTGTCAGAACTGATGAAGAAGCGTCGTGTAAATTCGTGAAGGAATGGCAAGTCATCAGTAACTCATGATGTTCAAGTTTGTACAGTAAGGATGTCTTGTATGAATGAGATATCGGTTTTCAACATAATTTGAAAGTTTGTGGTGTATTTTGTCTTGCTCTAGGCAGAGGAAGTGTGAGAAAATGAAACAAGAACAGTATGAAACTATAATTAAGATAGGAAGACAGGAGGAATGACCCATATCACTCAGAATTTAATAATGCAACAGAAGGCTGGACTAATTTTCGTATGATTTAATGCATGGCGTAATCAAATGATATATTTTTCTGGAAATCCATGTACATTCAAAATTGAAATTTCTGTAATATTTGGTGGCTTTATGACTATCTTTTATATTGGAAGAACGAAACAACAGAAGCCCAATATATCATTTAAGTTACTATCATTCATATTAGATTAGCCCTATAAAAACAGATAGTCCTACGTTGCTATGCGGCGTGTGAAGATACCTCAATGATAGCTGATTTTATGACATATATATGTAGGGTATTTCAATTATGTTGGATCCTCATTTTATTGCTCTGTGAAACGTAGAAATTGTATTATCTCGATATTCATTTACTAGTGATGTGATTAATGATGTGATGTAATAAGAACCCACCATCGAATGCAAGTTGCCTATAATAAATTAATCTCAGCAAACCTGAAAGTGATAATGCTATTACGAGGTCAGCCCGATCTCAGTGAGACCTTCAGAAGACTACGGCCAGAGTAGACACGTAATGTCTTCACATGACAAGGGACTGGCGGCTCCGGTATATCAGTCAATATCCTTCAACTGGACCCCTCCTCTGAGTCCGTTATGTGGTTGTAGGAACAGTAGACATTTTTTAGCATAAATGATTTATAAAGTTAAGACAAAATGAAAATTTCGCAAATATACTGGCTTTAGATTCAATTAACATTTATTTTATTTTTATTTGCACCAATTAAATAACGCAAATTTCTGCTGTTCACTTCTCGTAGTTGTGTGTCAAAATGAGGAAAATCTCGCAAAATAAGTCTGCATTTTTCGTGGTAAGACTTCAGGAAAATGCTATCTTGATGCTAACCCATTGCGTTGGTGGACCTCCTAAAGTTAAGCTGTTGGCATTTCTTACTCAGCCGCTGTTTAACCTCCTTTGGTGGAAGGCGCTCGTACCTCCTCAATCAGCTGAAGTCGGGAAGACTACGCTACCGGCCCAAATTGCAGCAACATATCTGTTCCAGGCCATGTTTGAGGACCGGAGCTGGTCGTGGTACTCACCAAGTTGATGGTGAACTATTTGATTTTGTGAGCAAAGTGAAATGAATCTGTTAGTAATCCCTAAATTCAATGCAGCCGTGAAATTTCTTCTTTATGTATCATTTTTATAAAGACTGCTATTCTTATAACAACTATAACGTTAGTATAACCTTAAGACGTCAGCAAGAGGCAGTGACAGACACCTTCCTTGGAAGTCACCAGTCACGCTTCTGACTTCTGAATCGCTAGATCCCTGCTAATTTTTAACGAGTGGTCTGCCAAAGTAATCCTTTACTTGATTATTATCACATCAAATCACATCTACATAAGATTTTTCTATAGTTATTTGAAAAAGAAGATGACAATGAGACTCCTAGATAGATTACAAGACATACATAGTTATTTTTGCGAAATCTTTGGGGTTTACCGAATTCTCAGCAGCTAGCGTTTGGTAGTCTGATTTGGCGGATTTCAGTAAGATTTTCACAGATATCTGTAAAACCCCGATATCCGCGCAAAATCTTACCGAAACGATCAGCAATTGAAATTCGGTAAGAACACCCGATTACAGTTTCTACTAAAATAATCTAAGTGTCAGTGATGTAGTAAAGAATGGAAATATGTAAGTTGAAGAATAAAGGGCTGATAATTGTATGTAATCATGTAAAATTTCAGCGTGAAGTATCGAAGACAAACATCCACTGAAAAAACCCTCTATGTGAAAAGGTTGATTGGAAGGACTGGTAACAGGTTTAGTTGAACATGATCAAAAGTATAAAAAATATATGATATTCTGGACAAGCACGGAAATAAAAACAGCTAATACACATAGATATATGAAAAAAGTTTAGCTGAAACGAATGCAAACTATGAAAGGAACGAAATCAGTACTAAATACTAAATTAGCCTATAACCGTTAGATATAAATTTTTTGGCAAACTCTTTAAGAAAAAGGAAATTATAATTATCAGGCCTAAGATATTTTTAAATATTAAGAGAGAGCCTAGCCAGGACGAAAAAAACATTAATATTTGAATCTAGAGAAATTCAATAATGATGGGAATACCTGTAACTAGAAATTAGAAGAAGGAATTAGTATATTTCCATTTTAATTCCAGCTGCAATACCTTATCTTCGACAGATGCACGCGTATTTCGTCTACAATGTGCAGACTTCTTCAGTCAAGTTATTAGTACGAGACACTGAAATCTGCTGTGACTATGAAACAGAAAATACCTATCTGTTTCTTCTAATTCTAGTTACATTAATGCTTATTATGTCATTTCATCATGAAAGGGCTCCCAAATGAAATGAGTTATGAACGAAATAGATAAATGCAATGTTTGACCGAACCTACGTTGTACGTTTTTATTGCGATGACGAAGACGGACTACTGATGACCGATAATTCAATACCGAGAGGCGGCTGTCTCAACCATTAGACAACGATACTGCCTACAATTAAAACACCATAAACAAATATCGATGTCATACCCACATAGTGACACAGTATGATCAATGAATGCCGTCTCGCATCGCTAATGGCATATGATACGGCGCGCCGGTAGTGTTGATCCGCTGTACGCGCAGCTGCAATGTGGCATCAGTACATCATTGCTGGCCATCATGAATAATCTACTTGTTTAGTGAACGTGTTGTGCCTAAGTGGCAACGGCACGTCGTGTGCTGGTCAAACACTGTTGACCAGAGCTTGTTATCAATTTGGCATAATCCT